>JARKHS020035055.1:0-171519 GCA_030143305.2 Amblyomma americanum | reverse complement strand
TCACCCAACATGCCGTCCTCACTCACTTGGCAACTTGTTGTGCACTGTTTCGCACAATAAGAGTTTTGTGACAAGCAAGTTGTTTGGCTGTGCTTTATAAGTTGTTAGTGAGCTCGGACCTGGATTAATGAAAGTTGTTGGCAGGCTTGGAGCAGTTTTATTTAGTGTGGTGTTATAAAATGCAATGCTTGAAAAGCGGTGGAGGAAGGAGACCCCAGTGATGTTTCCATAAACAGTAAGCCCAGTCATGGCGTGCGAAGTCAGAAGCAAATGCTGGAGTGTAAAATGCAAATTCTTTATAGAACAGCGAGTTTCTAGGCTTAGAAAAAATAAGCCCTTTTCTTCTAGACAGACAGGAAGCAGCCCAGCTGTTTAACTATGCATGAAGGGATGAAATGCTCAAGAGCATAAAATTCCTGGTGCAGTGGCTGCATTTGAATAGAGGTGAAAAAAAAAGATGCCAGTATACTGTGCGATATCAGTGTGTAATAAGAATACCATGTTATTAAGATTAATCCAGAGCCCTCCGCTGTGATGGTACTCATACTCAGCTCTGAGATATTAAGCCCCATGTACAACCAGCACAGTTTGTACAGTTCCTTTAAGCAAAGTAAAGTGAGCGCTGAAAAGTTGGTTTTCACTTCTCTCAGTGGCTAACTGATATTTGTTTACTAATTTTTTAGATTGGTGTTGCAGTAGAATAGCGATGATACGACTCTCACGGGGTCACAAAAAATATTTGTATCATCCAAAATGAGCAAAATCCTATGCAGGAGCACTGGAAGTGCATTTACGCAGATCTGTTCTTGGCTGACGGGATTTATTTGTGGCTGCACGGCCACCGCTTACTCGTGGCGTTGGCGACGTGCGGACAGAGCTTAGTGCTCGAGGGTGTGGTCACTGCTAGTGCATTCATATCATCCACAGAAGCACGACAGAGTGTTCGGAATATCCAAAATTCTGCGCATTGTACACATAGCTCTCCAGCCAAGGAGTTCTACGAATTCATGTCATCCCGAAATTCGTGTCAACCGTGACCGTACATCGAGATCCTACTGTAGCTTAATGTTTAAAACAAACTTGGTTATATCACTCCAGTTGATTACAGAAGTTCACCCCACACTGTTTTGCTACATTGAACCATTGGGCTTTCAAACAGTTGCTCTTGAAATGCAAGTCTCTGAGAAGGTATCGCTCAATTCATTTGTTTAACATGAAAAAACATTTGCAATTCCATTGGGTCTTATCATTCCCTTATGAAACGTGGGTTGTGTCATTGAAGTGTGAGAGCTTCGGAAGTCTTGGAAAAAACCTTCAAGGTTTATATAGTGTCTGTGGCGCACCATTAGATAGCCGGCGCTGTGTAGCATCAAGTTGAGTAAAAACGTTGCAGCTGAATTCATGTGCTTGGAAAGGGGGCATTGAGGGCTAGCGGTTAACCTGTGCCAACACATCTCTCTCCACTTTCAGGGCATCAGCGACATAGTGGCCATAGACGTGAGCCCCCCGTACTTGACGTGGACGCACGTGACCAGGGAAAACACAGTGGTTGCGCTCGAAAGAGTCAAGTTCCTAGAAGACAAGGCACGGCCTCACCTGTATATTTACTATGACGCGGTAAGCCTGAGCACGAGACACATCCTTCCATACTAGGGTAATCCTGTAGTAGAGTGCAGTGTGGCCATGTTGAAGTCATCATGCTTAAAGAAAGGCTTTGTGTGTAGTACATGCTGCACGCAATTTTCATGATGTTTTCTGAGCCAGAGTTGAAGCTACAACCAGAGGTGCTGCCTAAAGTGCAAGCTTCTGGTCTTTGATCGCCTGTCTTTGTACTGCCTGTGGAAAAGCACTAGATTAGATTAGAGACTAGAGAACTGCAGTCGTGTAGTTTACAATATCATATCACGTTCACTGCAGGCAGCAAGGTATGGGAAGTGGTAAGTTGTTTGCGACACCAGCAAGGAATGCGTCTATCTAGGGCAAGTAGTGACTGCATACCATATAAACTCGTGTCAGGGCCACACCTTTGTTTTTAAATTTAGGTGTGAATTCTGAAGGTGTTACCTATACATGAATTAAAAAAAAAGTATAACCTCTTTTTTTTCTCACCTATTTAGTCGAAAACACGGGGTGTGGTCCTTAAACGAGATTATGTAGTATCCCAGCCATGACAGAGAAATAGTAGAGAGGATAAGAATAGGGTGCAGAGATTTTGGCAGGTGCTTTCAGGGCACGAATAATAGATTACCAGTATCCCTGTAAGAGGAGCTTGTATTATAACAGTTGTATCTTCCCAATACAGTCAAGCCCACTTATAATGGCCCCATGTATAACGAACGCTCGCTTAGTACGAATAAAAACAATGTATCGGTCACAATGCACATGAGGGTTATGGCACCAAACCTCAGACAGAACAAACGCCCATGAACACGACACCCGGTTACAGCGAACATGCAGGTGCCACGTACGTGCACGGGGACACCTCTGCACTGCTGTAACCATTATCGGAGACATTGAAACGTTGATGGCTTTTGCTTTTGATGTAAAAACAGGGAGAAAGACAGTAGTTGCATGAACGTTAAAAAAAAGCAAGAAAATAAAACTCCACCACACGAGCACTAAATTATGGCTTCTGCACACATTGAGGTCACCAACAATCTTGAGGCTGGGGAGAGGGGCGGCACATTCATGGATTATCACTGCTGCCTGTCCTCCACTTTAAACACGGGAGTTCAGAAATCTTATGGGGGGCCATAAATGAGGAGGCCTTGTCTTTAATTGCTATAAAATTTTGCTCTTGCTTAGACTAAGTATGCAGGCAGCGGAATGCTTTTTTGTGTTGATGTCACATACCTGCATGCTGCACCGGTGAGCCCTTCGCTGAAAGCCTGCCACCAGTCACTGTTCAGTAAAGACGCCGCCCTGACAAAACTAAACGGCGCATACGCAGAAATGACCAACTCTGTGGGTAAAAAAAATCATGGCTGGATGACATATATGCACTGTAATCAGAAGTGACCTCTGATATGTGCTAAGCCTAAATGCATGTCTTGCTGTGACAGTCAGCGGGTTGGTCACGATGCACGCACCCAACTTACTTTGCTTCCTGGCCAGGGCAGAAACGGGCAGCGACGTGAAAAACGTGCCAACCTGTGGCAAAACTTCTTCGGGCTGGTGATCATGACTCCCACATATGTAGCGTAAAAAGCACATTGAGCAGAGCAGAAATTTGGGCGAGTTGGTACGAGTTCATTTTGCGCACCACGGCTTGAGCTTCCGATTATGGCAGTCTGATCTGCTATGTTTAGTCCACTTATTGCGAACTCCTAGTTGTGACGAACTAACAGCATGTGGCAGTGAAGTTCGTTATAATTGAGCTCAATTCTACTCGTTTATGGAGATGTAACCTAGTGAGTAGTGAAAGGGTTTTGAAGTAAATTGCAGATTATGCAGAGAGCTGTGATAAGACATCTGAAAGGGGCAATGTTAGATAGGACGAGAGCGTAGCGGATTAGGGAAATCAAATTAATGAACTGGACATGGATTCTTAAGGGTAATAAAATAGATTCTGAGAGAAGGTAAACATAGGAGGTAGCAGGGATTCAGAGAGGCAGATGAGATTAGGAGTTTTGCTGCGATGAGCTGGCACCGGACAGGCAGGGTTTATAGGGGGGTGATAGGAAAAGTCCTTTGTCCTGCAAATGGGTGTAGTTATGCTGATGATTGTTACAATAACAGTCATGCAGTTGCCTATACTCCACTGTTACCCACACCTTTTGCTAAACATGCTCTCAGCTACTTAGTTTAACACTACTACTTGTGTATGCTGCCCTGAAGCTCCATACTTTGTGGTAATGGCTTACAGTAGTGCGACATGGCTGATGACAAAGGTAATGACTGGCTATTAGGGGTGCACCGCTTTTGGCTTGCCCAGAGACTGAAGCCAGTAACCAGCATAACACTGTTGTTAACTCTTACAGAGCTGGTCATTTGCTCAGTGTTTGATGCTAAGCAGTGTCTTCCCTCTTAGGAGCGTATACCATACAGTTTTTGTCTAACAGGCTGCATAGGTGACTTCTTGTAGGTTTGGGAACTGCTCCTTGCAAGCTATCAAGGTTAGAGACTGTGGGCTGGTGGTTAACACAGGTTCTTTAGTACTATTTGTTGGGGATGTGGAGTACTCCTTGCAACCAGAAGTTCCAACATCCTCTGTTGCCGAAAATGCATAATTTTGTTTTCCAAAACTTAAGAGAACACATGCGTGCGGGCATGCCTTGTGGGTGCTTCCTAGCGTGAATGAAATATGGCTGGCAAATTATTGCTTTGCAACGTCGGATAATCAACTAGAAATTTTTTTTTCCGGGCACAAAGCTCGTCCAGTGTGCTTTGGGAACAGCTGCATGACAGGCACCCACATCAGAAATTTATTTCACCTTGGGGTATTCCACGAAGCACACCAAAAATTATGGCATCATCTCTGCTTCAAGTTTTTCGTTGATGTGGAAGTTGTGGCATCATCTCTGCTTCAAGTTTCTCATTGATTTGGCCTTTGTGGTTGGCTCAGCTCGCAGAGTGACAACCCAAGTCCCCTCTGCAGTTTTAGCATCACTGCCTGGACAGAGAAGATCTTAACTACAAACACAGATCTGAGAACAGTGTAGATATGCCTTTCTTTTCTAGCTGCCTGGCTGTAAATAACATGGACATAAATGGTAATTACTGCCTTGTCAGAATGCTTGGCAGAGAGAGAGAAAGGAATTTTAATGAGGGGAAGGCAGAGTCTACTACTACTGTAATGTGGTGGTGTGTTGTCTTGCTGAAGTCATCCCGGCTGAGTTATGCATGCTTCATCTTTGAAGAAGCGTGCGAAACACAACTGCGCTAGACGAGGGATGCATGATGCTAGCATTTTCTGACAACTGTCTGTGCATTCTCTGTGTGTAAATTTTGTAGTGTTCATTCACATGAAATGACGTTATTGCATTTCAAGGTATCAAGGGATGTATGCATGTCTGTTCTTTTTAGAACTGAGGAATAGTCAGACAAGTACATGTATTCTTGAAAGTGCCAATAATAACTTTTTTTTTCTTTAGAGCATCACCTGTTATAATCAGGTCGCCTCTGAGATCTCATGGTTGTTGCATTGTCCCTCTTCTAGTGTAGTTATGTTTCGTGCTTCTTCAAAGATGGATGCCATCCAACTCGCTCAGGTTTTCGTCCTAGCAGAGCTGTGCAAGCATGTATCAATGCCTTGTCATTGTTTGTTGCTTGTGTATATGTGTGGTTCAGGTGCAGCAGGTGCTGAAGCAGCTACCGACGGCGAACCTGTACGTGGTGGAGCAGAAGCAGCAGCGGCCCAAGGGCGGCGAGGTGGCACACACCCAGAGCCAGCTGACTGTGCAGGCCATGCTGGTAGCACTGCTCAGCCACGGCAAGCTTCTGCAGCCACAGGCAAGTCCCCGTTGCTGAATGTTTGAGGTGGGGGGGGGGGGGGGGGGGGGGTCCAAGAACCTTAGAATGCGGTCTTCATGTAACTAACACTGCCAGCTTTGATATTCCAACCTACTGTTGGAGGTCTTCGTTTTACCACTTCCAGTAATGACATGCTGAGAGTAGTTCATCGGTACCACATTTTATTCTTTTACTACAGGCATGTTAGCGGTCACGCACTTTCTTGCGCATTTTGGAGTAGAAAATGTATTCTTTTAATCCGTGTAACATGTTCATACTTACTCTCACATCTTTTGTTGAAACTTCACTCTTGTAAACGAGCAGGGTGACGGCTAGTCAGGCTGCCTAAAATTTTCCTCCCATCCCCTCATGTGTGACAGAGGGATTCAGTTTCCAATTTCCCACGTCGCTTTGAATGTTCTGTACATAGTTGGCAGGTTGTGTTTGTGTGGAAGTTACTGTGCTCAATCTACATATACGTTTTCATCATTCTACAACTTTCCTAGTATCCTGCCCGCCTCGCTGTACTCGCAGCCTATTTTGCAGTCGCAGTCTGCCCTGCTGGACATGAGAAATTGTCATTGTCTAGTGTACTGCAAAAGGCAGCACGGCGTATGGTTCATCGGTGCCTCTGGCTCCGTTGCTTGGTCTGTCTTTCATGCATTACACTGACTCGAGACATTTCAGCTATGCAAGGAAACATCCTTAGAAGATCGGCAGGACTGCTTGCTTTCACATAAAAGTGTGGCCTCTTAAGCTTGGTAGCTGTATTTCAAGGGTTTCAACGGGCTCGTTTCAGAAAACTGTTGCGAGGTTTGACACAGAACACGAAACATGCCAATCCTGAGTCCTAACAAAGTCGCGTTAAGGTTACAGGTGGTAACATTGAATTCATAGGGCCTTGCAGAGAAATGGTAGGCACTAAATCCATGGAGAAGCTTGTGTTTGGTATTCGAAATTTCGAAACATTTGTCTCGACCGAATAACATTTCTAGAATGCTTGCTTTGTGTGGCTTCAGTTCAGCGTAACTCCTTCGAGATGGCACTGTGGTGCGCACGCAGCCAAAGCCACGACTTCATGGACACTTCCTAGGTGTACGCACCTGCATGTGTACCAAAGCTGGTCTGTGCATTTGTGCGGCAGCAGACTCAAGTCGACGCGAGTGCGGCGCCCAGATCTGTACCTGCCAATGTATACGCCCGCGCTTCCGTGGGGCGAATCTGAGTTGAGTGCAGCTGCGCAGCCACTTTTCTGCACTTTAAATTCGCTAATCAAGTGCTACGGCTCAAATATGAAGGGGAGCTAGCATGAGACAAACGGAGGTGGGTGCCGCTTTCCGACGGCTCGCACAGAGTTGTGCTGGGCACAAAGTACATATGCCTAGCAGGTGTTGCGGAATCGCCAGTTAAAATCAACGGCTGCAATCAGAGGTTCTATAGATGAGTCTCACACCCACGTATACGTCGGCACTGAATGTAGGTCGACTTCCTCAATTTGCAATGGAAAGTTTTGCATAAAGTCGAGACAGCTTCAATGAGTTGGGCAAAGCTTCAGTGCACCCTCTCTTTTTCTCATGTAATGGCTTTGTGTGTTAGAAAAAATGTGATTTTGAGAATGTTCGTTTGCTGTTCAACATTTTTTACGTGTTAGCTAGAAATATTCGAAATATTTGCCTCAAAATTATTTGAAGAAAATTACTATTCGCTTCGAACCCAAAACCACTGTTCGCACGCCCGAGTTAGAATTATAGTTTAAGCCTGTTCGTGTAGTGCGCAGTGCTAAGCGCCTGACTGCCAGGCATATCATGGCCACACATACCGTATAGGTAATCTCGTGTGATGGCCGCAGTCCATTTTGGATTATATAGTTGAGAAAAAAATACAGTTGTGTGCGTGTTTTTCTTTAAAATTCATGTATAGGCCGCACCTTAAAAATTCGCACCTAAATTAAAAAAAGAAAGTGCGGCCCTTACACATATATTTATACAGTAGTCTCTCATTTGTATGTCTCAGAACTCGGAAATTTTTAGAACGGTCCGTACATTCTTAAAAGCACCATTAATAACTTTTCCTTTTTACAGTGTCGGCTGGTATAGATGAACCCACTCCCAAGGTGTTTCGTAGTTGTCATTTGCATGAAATGACATCATGTAGTGAGGTCAAGTGACTGACTCCCTGAATGCATTCCCCTTACACAAACAGCCAGAACTGAGGTCACACTCTGCGAGTGTTCATTCAGCTGTCCTTTATCCTCGCAGGTGGTTTCCGTCAAGTCTTCTGCAATCACAAACCTCTTCAACCTCAACGTTGGCAACGAGCGAGTATCTGGGCAAGAGACTCTAAGGAAGCTGGTTGACGAGGGAACGCTGGACCTCCAGGGCAAGTTGAAGAGCGCCTACTTCAAGGAGACGTCCGTCAACAGGGAACACCTCTGCGGGGTCATGTTGCTTGCCAGAGCATTTTACATGCTCATTGAAATATGAGAAGACGATGTGGCAAGTTATCCAGAAAGGCGACATTGTTGAAATGTGTATCATACTTCTAGGAAGTGTACAGATCTCATGATCCAGGAGATGCCGTTAATGCGTTAACGAAGAACAACCATTTCTGCCGAGCAGTCTTAGGAGGCCTGGTCAATACGATGGCCGTACATCTGGATGTAAAAATACCCTGTGCTTATACCGTAGATGGAATGATCTGTCGTTGAAATAAAACAGTTACTGCCACATTAGTCTTGCACATTATAGAACAGAATGTGTTGTGTGCCTGGTTCTCCAAATTTTAACGAGAGTGTGTTTAGAAGTTCATGTTGCAGAAAAACTGCGTTGTCGCCGTGAGCAAAATGCGCCACTGCGCCACTACACCGCTGTGCCAAGAGTGGTGTGAGGACTCCAGGAATCTATGAATGTTAAGTAGATAATGAGCAATTCTGCACGTATGGGCATTAACCCATTAAAGCTATCGTGCCAAACCCTTTTTCTATTTCGCAGAAATCATGGGAGCACGAAATGGGATGAGGATGCAGAACAATGGAGTGAACGTGATTTAGTAGGGAGGAACGGGAATTTGAACTAAAGGGGTCATGTGCGAGCTGTTCAAGTTTTAGGTCTCTTAAGTTTTAAGGTGGACCTCTAGAATCATGCAAATCACAAAATTGTTTCAAATATTAAAAAACGGCGACAGGAAAGCTTTTGTGAGAATACATTTCACCCACACTTGACACGTTCCACCGCTCGTTAGGCGTTTCTAAGCTTAGCCTGCTTCAAATTGAATCTAAAGTGGAAGATGGTTTGGAACCAGCCACTGCCTACGATAAGATGTTTGATCCTGTTACTAGTAAACTGTAACTGCAATAATCCCATTAAAACTAAGGTAAACGGTTGGTTTCAGCAACGACTTCGGCAGCGAAGCATGCCAGGCGAGGGCTGCTCGCAAGGGCTAGCCTAGTTAGGTTGGCTTCTCTGCAAGACAGCGATGTGGCGTGGAAATTGAGGACGAGACCGCAGGTCCCTCTCAAATAATCCCCATATTCACCTTTTCCAGGGTATGAGGTCCTGAGTACGCAAACATGTACACGTCAAAGTCAGACGCAACAACTGTTTGAGGCCAAGTCTGTTTGGGGCAATGAAAAGGCTTGAAAAGAAATTGAGCACAGTGCACAGAGCTATGTAAGGGAAAATGATAGCCGTAATGCCAAGAGGCAAAAAGAGCAGCGTGGATTGCAGGAGAACTGAAGGTAATGATATCCTACATGGCATCACGAGGAGGAAATTAACACGGAGGTGAATTTCTTGCCACCTTTGCATTCTCTAGCTCTTTTTGTACAGGCCACAGTAATCTGAATAAACGCAAGGTTTATGCATAGGAAGTCTTACAGCATCGCAGTTGCCACAGTCGCAGCTACTACATGTCTGCTTGCAACACGCGAGGAACTGTCAACAAAGAACTGGCATGAGGGATGCTCACTTTTGCGTGATATTGCCAGCTACATGGCATGAATGAAGCATGTGGGAATTCCTAGCTTTACTGACTGACACACTTTGACACTGCATCACCGACGAAAGCATTCGTTTAAGTTCCTTTCTTAGAACCATTCACTAACACTCGAGAAAAGCAGACCAGCATTATTATTAAAACGATGAACACAATGCCGTTTTATTCTCGTGCAGATTCACAAGCTATTGAAATGCGGCCACAGTTCATGGGCGCCTATCTCTCACGCAGCCGTTTGACGAACAACAGCTGGGAGTTGTTGCGAATGCCAAAGTCCCGCAGAAATGCCTTGTCGTCCCTAAGCAGTTCACCTTCAAAGGATAGCCAGTAGGTTTTCCACACATACTTCCAGCTCAGCACACGTTTCACTCCTTTGCGAGCCTACACAAAAAAAAGATGAAAGACAAATGACAGTAATTCACTTTAGGGGACAAAAGCAAGTGTAAACGAGAAATGCATCAAAGGTTGATTGCTTCATGCTACCTGGTGTACTGAAATATACCTTAACCTTTTAAGGGGGGAGCCTGGTCTTGAAAAAAAAAAATGTTAATCTAGTCAATTAAGAAATCTTCAGGGAATATGTATTTTTGTGTGCCGATTCTAAACGTGTCATTTAATTTTATGTTAAACAATTCCTTGAGCACTTATGTAATTGTTATGCAAGTTTTTCGTGAAGCGCATTTAAAAAAATTTTCTGCAGGAAAATCACTGATATGTGTGGTATGGGCGCTCTTGACATAAGGAATGCAATAAGGGTAAAACTCTCTTCCTGACTATCGTAAAACTTGAGTTACAGAGTTTTGAAGCAGTAAATTAAGAAATGCGAAGAAAAGTTTGTATTCCTGTTTCTGAAGTGGCAGCTTCAATGTCCTGCAACTCAAGTTCTATGAAAGGCCCATAACACACATTTCAGCAAGTTTCCCACAGAACATTTTCTTGAAAGCCCTTCACAAAAAACTTCATGCAAATGCTGAAGGACTTGTTTTACATGAAATTAAATTACATATTTATAACCGGCACGTAAAAACACATGTTCTCTGAAATCAATCTCATAATTGTGACTACATAAATAAATTTTTCCAAGACGAGCCTCCCGCCTTAAGGCGAGATGCAGCTTTGGAAATCACAAAAATGGTCAAAAATATATATTTTTTTAACTGCTGTATCTGCTTTTATGTCAAGTTTTATTGCTGTCCTGAAGTTTTATTCTTGAAATCGACGGAGTTACTCCTCTAAAAAAAATTGTTTCACGATTCATGAGCCACTGCAGCTGTGCATTGTGGTGAAACACTCGAACAATGGGAGTTTTTCTCAGTTGCGCTTTTCTGCCTAGATATCTTGCAAAGCCGATTTCTTCAGAACTGTTCATTATGACTCCGTTTGTTTTTTTGCACCCCCAGAACCATTGTGCAGGTAAAGATATTTTGTTTTTCAAATTTGTGAATTTTAATCTTTCTGCATGGAATTATGTTCTCACATTAGATACAGCAACGGACACTGCATCGCAAAAAATTAAAAACCAAAATTTGTGCCTTGCGAAAAAAAAAAAATTCCAATGCGGTTCGAGATGAAGCCGGGAGTCGAACCCACCACCTCCCAAAGCCGAAGCGGGTGCCCTCCCCTAAAAATAGGTTCTGCAAAATCCTTGGATTCCTTAGACAGCTTTTTGGTTTCCCTAGGCGTCTAAAGATCCAAGCATGTCTCAACCCAGACACCTGCTTTACTCATCTCATTTTAGAACTGCTTGGTATGTCAATTTATTGATACTGCAACCAAACATGTTCGGATCTTAGCAGGGTGGGAGAAACACAAAATACAATGGCAAAGCATAAATAAATAGTGGAAGGTTGAAGCAAAACAAGTAACAATAGAAAAATGCCCATATCAAACATTACAGAAGGAAGGAACCAAGTGATGTCAATGAAGACAACAAAACTTCAGTGTCACTAAGGTAATCCCAGTAGTTGCCACTGTTGGAAAAAAAAGAATACTTATAACAGTTGCTATGCGGCTGAAATGGAGTTATTGTTAAAGCATGCCTCTGCCTAGTATCATATCCAGTTGAGAAGATTATTTCATAAAGGTCGGTTTTACCGTGCCCCATAATTAACTGAAATAAGAACTCAAGTTGGCCGAGATGATTTCTTGGACTTATTGATGCACTTATTGATAGTTCCAATGATGGTGCAAGGCGGTTCACCTCGCCATCATGACAATGGGTTGACACCAATGGTTAGAGGGGCTCCTCTGATAACCACTGTGCCCTACCATGGAACCAGCACTTAGTAAGAGCAGTCATGAGCATACCATGCGCAGTGTGACATGACGCCGCAGGGCCTTCTTCAAGTCCAGCACTGTGGCCTTCTGCTCAACGACGACTGTGTAGTAGTCGTTATCGGCCTTGTGCACCACCAGAGACATGGCCTGACCATGCTCGAGTGCCAGGTAGGACTTCAGCTCATCTGTGGTCACTTCGGGGTGCAGGTTGTTCAGCAGGGGGTCGTTCCTGCAAATGAAACAATGCGGCAAGAAATGAAATGTCCAGATCTGAAATAATGTTCACAACAGAACTTCCCAAACTTGCATCGCAGCAGCTAACGCAGGAAGAAAGAATGATGGTTCGACTCCAATGGTGTAAAGGAAGCTTAGTCAAAGGTCTCCATGGTGAACATATTTTGCTGGTCAGTTCGAGGTGCAGTTCAAGACCCACTTTTCCAAACCTTTCACCCCAGATGACCCGAGCACGAGGCCAAGGGAAAGCTTGAAACAACTGGAAAACTGGTGGGCACATCCTGGCAGTATTGAGGACTGAACCTTGCCCCTTCTTCGTATGAGGCAGACTCTCAAACTTCTAGGCCAATGCTGCAGTCCCAAGAACTAAGAATGGCAACAAACATAAAAAATACAGGGTGGTCCACTCTTAGGGTGAACACGCAAAGTGCATGGGAGCACTCTTCGACATCTGACGCTGCCACGCATGAAAGCGAAGCGGCAGGTGACAAGAAGCACCACCTCCAGGTTTTTCTGCATTTTTCCAGACGTGTGCACCTAGTGCAATGCTGCACGCAAATGGTAAGCACATTCACCAATACAAATAACAGCCGAATAGAATGACAATCACAAAATATTAACGTATGCGTCTATGCTTGTGTGCGGGAGAGGGGTCGAGGGGATCCTCAAAGATATGTGCAGAAAGAAAAAAATATAATGTACCAGCTGCCTCACCTGATCAGGGCATGCATCTTTTTGTCAGCGATGGCCATTGCTTCCTGAAACGACAGCACTTTGTCGGCTGCATCGTCTGGAAGCGGGATGCTGTCAGTCTGTGGCTCGTCAACTCCTGGCCCCGCCTTCACCTCTGGCTCTGTGTCACACATGGCTTAGTTCGACTGTCCCCTCGGCCGACTCCTTGAAACCTAGCTTTGACCACTCCTCCTCAGCCATCAGGTGCCTGGAATCGAGCGAATGAAAATATAAGCTTCCCTGATGGATGCCCAGTTTTTCGAAAGTGGGCTTTCACTTCAACTGCTCAACAGAACTTGAAGGTGCACTAAAGAGTGTTCTAGAAAACTTCGTTATGACCTTTTTATTTTGCTTTCTGGGTTTCCATGAATAAAAGTTTCAGTCAACGACAACATAGCTGCAAATCAAGCCCATGGAAATAAGAATACGCGTGGACTCTTTGTTTTTGCGAGGCTCAACCTCATCACCTTGCGATTGGCAAGTGAAAACCGTGCAGACAGCCCAAGTAATTTTTACTACTCTTTCTTAGCACGACGTAAGTAATAGTTTAATAAAACCGCTACATATTTGTGGTTCAGAGAACATATCATTGAAAAAAACAAAAAAGCCAGAAGCAATCGGACTATGTTTCCTCCTCATCTGCTGCTGTGGGGGTGATGCCCCCCCCTCCCCCCCCCCCCCTGCTCCGGCGGAAGCGCTTGCCTCGCTTCTTTCCTTGTGGTGTGTCGGTGATCATGGTTCCCCTTTTTCGAAGGTCCTCTCTCTGCCCCTACTCCAGTTTTGAAATCCCACAACATCCACAGATCTATACTTTTTTGTGTGATGCCATCACGCTCTGTTGCAAGTGTTGTTCGGTTCACAATCAACATGTACATCTTCAAAGATCACTCCGCGCATTACTACGTATTACTCCGCCAATGGCAGAGTGGCAAGCTGCCATGCGACTGGCTAAAAGGCACTCTACTTGTTGGTTGACTGCTACTCTCTGCGGTCGGCTCGAAAATAAAGGTGGAAGCCGGGACATTTAATCCGATTTAATAGGGAAATCGGCAACACGGAACAATAATTCGAAATTTCTAAGAATGCTTGGAACTTTTAGATTGAGTTCCAGCGGTAAAAAGACGAGCTCAGTGTTGTCTTTAGTGCAACTTTAAATGTAGATTTGCACGCAACATTTTCAGCATACATTTCACTCTTGAAGCATAAAAAGTGGTGTGCGCGGTTTAAAGTCCCCAAGCTATGACGGACACCACAGGGGAGGAGCTTCAGATTAAATTGGACCATCTGGGGGTTCTGTAACGTACACTGACATCACACTGCACAGGAAAATTTTCAAGATTTCCATCGAAATGCAGCTGCCACAGCCAGGGCTCAATGCTGCACCCTTGGGCTCATAAGCCAGATATCAAGCCCACTGAGCCACTCCAATGTTGTCCTTCAAGTATAAAAGTGCTAAGAAAGCTAGTATCATGAAGTACTCCAGTCTACATTGCAACCCCTATAAACTCCATTGCATACATCAGGTGCAACGCTGTTAAAGGTATGGAAGTAGTCCGCATGGGAAAATAAAGAGAGGCGTGTTACTCCGTGCTTGTTCTGTGGCCGAGTGGTCTTAGTCACGAGAAAGCGACAGCGTGTGGTCTGCAATAAGAAGGAATTTAATTAAGATCGTGACAAATGTGTCATGTAGTAAGCCTGCAGGCAAAGCATTTACTACGTTTCGCTCACCACAAGGAACGCACTACTTTTTGGTCATGGATGCAGGCAGCGCAAACAAGAACGCTAGCTTTGACAGCGTTGCACCTGATGTATGAAACGGATTGTAGCTTCTACCACAACCTCCCATGGACCTGCAATGTAAATTCTGCCAGCCAATTTTTTTCAAGTGTTCTAGACAGATAATTCAAATCCTGAAACATGACTGAGATATACTGACACAATGAATATGAGTGAAATTCTAGATCGAAGGTCATAGGAAAGCTATAGAGCCCTCATTGCTAAAATGGGCATTTCTGTACGATGGTCGCACCATTATGAGTGCTAAGAGGTGCTTAAAAATGCTTCACGGTATGTTGAAACGCACTTGAATCTGCTTACATTTTGAGTTCACTACGCCTCATACTGATAAGGTACGAAAACGCACCAGCAGCAGTATTGTTTGGACTAAACACTGCTTTATACTGTGCTAAGACAGTTTTGCTGCCAAATGTATTTCTCAACGCACATTCTTTCTGGTTTTCCTTTGCAAGTAAAACTTGCAACAAGGGCAGCATTCAGCACTATCAAGAACCTTTCCAGGTTCTAAGCAAAACAAAGAGAACCCACTCAAAGAGATGAGCTTGCTATCCCAGTTAATGAAGTCCATGAAGTGAGAGAAAGCAAAGGCAGCGCTTTTCTTAAATAGGTGTTTACGTATGGCACATTCTCTGATGCAGCCGTTTGGTTGCACTCAAGGGAAATCTAGGAAACCTGTCACAGAAACTTCTCCCAAGCTAAATATGGGTGAATATATTTTTTAAACCAATAAACTGAGAGTAGCGAAGGTTGGTCTTTACAATGGTACTAGGAATGAGTGAATCGTGTTTTATGAAAGGCAGTTCGAAAGAACTGATTGGTAAGAACAATCATGCATCTTTAGTAGAATCATGAGAAGTTCAAAGGTTAGCGGCCTTTCTGAACGAAGAAGGCATTATTATGTGCTTCCTCCCATACGGCATGCCAGCAGCCCCTTACCTGTCTAGCTAACGTCACTTTCCCATCTTAGCAATATGAACTGATGGGCGAGTTGGTCTGACGTGACGGACCAACTCATCCAGTTGGACGTCAGCACTGGGTCTGTGACACCATAGAGTTTCTTACTATTAACTAGAAGGAAAGCTGGCGCCCCGCCTATAGGAGTTTGCATGGAGCTTCCTCGTGACCACCTGTACCACCAAGGGCGCTCTAAGCATCATGATGCGGAGAGCTACCGACTGCAGAACTACAACTTTTGGCCAAAAAACAAGGAAAAAACAAACGTTGTTCGATAATCAAGAATGTCCTGTCATTCAATATCCTGCCTAGAAGTCATAACAAACGAGCAGAAAAGCATGTAAATGCAAAGTTTGCTCAAAATAAGCGACTGCTCGCTCTCCTATTGGCCAAGCATTGCAGACCACAAAAGCCAATATTGCGTGTTTAACAAGCGCACTTTTAAAACGAAATATGTTTTTGAAAAAAATATTGTCGCCTCAGCAATTTAAAAGGTTTTTCCACAGCAGTTCCAGAAAACAAAAACCTTTTATTGGCGTCGTGTGCTGTTGCGTTTTACAGGCTTTTGCACACTACTTTTACGCCGAAGTCGTCTGCGCGCGGAGCGCGCCGTGGATACGGAATGGGACATCTTAGTAACGCCACTCCGTGTTCCTAAAAAAAATCTACTGTCCCGCACCAAGTAGCTCATCGGCCCATGATGCTTTGAGCGCCCATGGAGGTCCAGGTGCAGCGGCGCCAGCTTTCCATCTAGTTAATAGTAAGAAACCACTCCATGTAAGAAACTCTATGGCACCAAGTAGCTCATCGCCCCACGATGCTTTGCGCGCCCATGGAGGTTCAAGTAGCTCTATGAAGGTTCAGGTGCAGCGCCACCAGCTTTCCTTCTAGTTAATAGTAAGAAAATCTGTGTGACACTCATTGCCTGCAACAAAAAAGAACAGAAGTAGTTCCAGATACTATTAGCACGCGTGTAAGACCACCCGCGGTAAAATACCAAAACCGAAATCACTTTTGCACCACGAATCTGTCAGCACGTACGCGAAACGTATTTAAGTACTGCCTTCAAAAACTCGAATTGGGACGTTTCCAGCAATAGCATTGATGGCCTGAAATAATGCATGTCAATGAAGCGACGTGAGAAACGGCGCCGAACACAACCATTTGGAATCACAAAATCGCACGGGCGTCGAAAGTCATTGAAAGCATACGGGACAAGCCCGAACGGAAGCCAAGCGAATCCGAAAAAGGGGGAAAAAAAAAAGTCACGAGCGGTTTCCTAGCTCGCGATTAGCCCGGCGAGTTTGAAATGGTTTTCTGAGAATTCGAGGCCATCAAAGAATTCGAATCTACGACGAATTTTCTCAAGGGGCTCGGCAACACTTACTTGTCCATCCTGCATTTCAAATACTGCTGGGCGAGATGCCTGCAGGGTTCCGCGTTGCCGTCGTTGTCCTTCAAGCAGAGAAGGTATTGTAGGACTCCCTTCTTGCATTCGCCTTCAATGAACGAACCGGAAGACAGTGCGATAACTTGGGCATTATTCTAAACGTTAGCATATCTAAATTAGTTCAGCTGTCGATACGGCTCCATATCTGTTCAGCCGTGAAAAGAACTCGAAAGCGAGCTTCTTACCGTCGTGGTCCAGCGGGAAACTGCCTTTGTCGGGCGGCTTGGGAGTGAAGACTTTTTGGCCAAATGTTACCGATGACATGTCAAAACCATAACTTGCGTGAAGCGAGCAACGAAACGAGAGCTAATGTTACAGCCACGCTGCTGGCTGGCTTGACTGTAAACGACTGCACAAGAGCACGGTAGCGATGACAGCGACATAACGGCGGTTTCCTGGAGTTTCGGTTTCGTATCACGCATTTGTGTGTGCTGATTTGTAGCTGGCTACTACTAAAGCATTTGATATCGCTCACGGAGCTGAACTGTACGTAACGCCTGTTTCACATGCAAGCGAAAATGCTAGCGAATCCTGCCGCCGCGGCGGAAGAACCTGTTTCGAGTTGTCGCTGTGATGAGTGGTGAGGTTCCAACAAGTTTGAAATTTTCGCAGCGTCGTGCCGCTCAACAGCAGCTCACTTGCATGTGAACCAGCCTTAACTCCGAATGCAGCAGCGTAAAAGAATAAACGGCAGTTTAATGAAAAAAAAGGCGGAAAATAAGTGACCATGTCTCAGAATAAAAACAGACGCGAGCGTCCTTTAGAAGGTAAAGAAAATTTTATAACTAAGGGAACTGAAAGGTTTAAGCTTACTTTATGCAACGCAAAAAACAAACTCGTCAATCTGTAAAAAGAAAAGTGTTTATTTAAAACCTCAACTTTATATAACAAAAAAAACTGCCTCAGTTCACAGCCGCACATCGGAAACCCGAAGGTACGAGAGCACTTCGTTCAAGCAGTACTTGTTGAGGTGGTCGAACATTGTCACTTTCTTCTTCCTTTTGCGCTTCGGCCGAATGCACACGACCTCCTCCTTCACCACGCCCGTAATCCGGAAGTAGTTGTCCTCAACAAAGTGCTCGGCCTCCCTTATCAGGGTCAGCGCCGACGGACGACCCTTGCTTGCTCCGGCCTTGCCTAGTTCCTGGTGAAAGAACGTGCTCGCCTTGTACACCTCGAACGCCTCGGCTCCCTTCTTGACAATCGTGTGGGCCAGTACAAACTCGATGGCCTGCATCATCATGTACATGTTGCGGCGGAGACGCTCCCTGATCTTGAATCCCGCGCTGCTGGAGGTCGTGTAGCCCAGTCCAAACATCTGGATCATGGGGTTATTTGCGATGCCTGCGCTGAGGATATTCAGGCTTGCCTCGTCGACAGAGGGCCGTCCGAAGGTCATGCAGCAGAGCGTCCTGTTGACTTCAAGGGCGGCGGCGATGGCCATGCTGGCGCTAATTCTGAGGGAGCCGCATTGGGCGCTGAACCACCAGATGCTCTTATTCTTGGCCAGGCCGTGGAAGATGCGGATAAGGCACAAGGTGGTCACCTTTTTGGTGATGGTCACCGCCTTGATGGTCGTGGTCACCTCGAAGAGGCGCGCCAACGCAGTTCCATCCTCGGTGTTGAGGTAGCAGTTGACCTCGACCTCCTGTATGGACTTGTTCTTTTCAAGCGCGGAGCATAGCTGGTCGATTTCTGGGCTGGACGTGCAGATGCACAGGTACTGGAGGGTCTCGTTCAAGCGGAGAGTGTGCGACAGCTGCTTCATGGCGGGAGACCCCCAGACGAAAAGCTGCACCCCATGGAGAGTCTTGTTGGATGCCAGGGCGGCCGTGAACGCGTCCAAAGGCCTCCTGCCACCGTAGTTGGATTCCAGAGTGGCGTTGAGTCGTTGCAGCGTCCCGTTGATGGCAAGCAGTCTGGCCAAAGCGACGATCCCGTTCTCGCCAAAGCCGTTGGCAAAGAGCGACAGCACCTTGAGCGTTTTGTTGCGCAGTAGGGACTCGGCCACGGCGACGATTCCAGAGTCTGAGATGGCATTGCCACACACGTGGAGCTCTTCGAGCTTAGCATTCACGGTGAGCATGTCTGAGACCGCGTACGCTCCTTCGGCTCCCATCGCGTTGTCACGCAGGTCCAGGACCATGAGCGAGCTGTTGGTCTTCAACGCGTTGGCCAACGCCCGCGTTCCTGCAGGTCCAATGCTGTTGCTCGCAATGCGCAACGCCACCAGCGTGGTATTCTGCGCCAGCGCGGACGCTATGGCCACCGCCCCTTTGGCCTGGAGTCTTGCCCTCTGCAGAGTAGCCGACTTCAGCGTCTTGTTGTGCTGCAGCAGCTTCGCAAACTGCTGCGCTCCCCGTATGCCCACAGTGGTGATCTCCAACTTGATGAACTCTACCGTCCGGCTGGTCTCGAGTGCCTTGAACAGCGCGACGACGTCGACAACCTTGAGGCCGACCTCGACGAGGGACACTTCCTTCAGCGTCGCGGTCGACGCGACGTAGCCCGACAGCGTCATCATGTCGCACTGGCGCAGCTGGAGGTTGGAGATCTGGACGCTGATCATGTAGCCACGCACTATGACCTTGATGAGCCCGTACGCCTCCTCCCTCGTCATCATCTGTCCGTCCAGGTGGAACTGCTCGATGGCGCTGTTGGGGATCAGGTGGTCGAACATCCTCGGCCTGAGCGCGAACAGGTGACCCGAATACCCGCAGTGCACGTAGTAGATGCACCGGTGGATCGACAGCAGCTCTCCCAGGAGCGCGGCACACACCAGCCCGTGCTCGGTGATGCTCGGGTCGCACTGGGGCGCGAACGTGCAGACGGACAGCTTACCGGGCCGGCTCTGGCGGAGCTCGACGCCGATGGTCTGGAAGAAGCGGTTCCAGACGCCGGCTCGCCTGATGAGCCAGCAGCCCTGCTGTCTCGGGGGCGGCTCGACGCCATCGATGGTCACGTAGAAGTCAGTGTCGGTGCAAGGCGCCCTCACGTCCAGGTCGAAGCGCCTGAAATAAGTCTTCAGACTGCGTACCGTAGTCGGCTTCCTCATTTCCGGGTCGGCCTGCTTCTGGGCCCTCTTACGTTTCATACTGGTCGCCATGGTGTACGGTGCGGTGTTTCGCCTGCTCGTCGACCAGCCAGAGACGACCGGACAGCGGTGAACCGCTGCACTGAAACGACGCTGGTGTCGGGTGGGCTCGCGGCGTCGTTAGCGGGTGCTCCGAACCCGGCGGCGGCAAGACTGTGCAGCGGGGCGACTGGTGGTCACAGCGGCGTCCGAACGTGGTGCACGGGGCCCGTGCCAGCGGGTGGCTGTGTCGCGGGCCGCGCAGGGCGAACGTTGTCTTCTTCGAGAGCACGGGCCTCGGTAAGCGAGAAAAAAACGTCCGCAGACGCAGCGCGCTGCACTGCAGACCTTTCACAGCACCCGCCGCGCACAAGCTGAACGCTGCTGTGGCGCCGAACTGGCTCGACGCGCGAGGCACGTTCACATCAGCGCGTGTTGCGTGCACGTTGTCCTCCTCGAAATCAACCGCGTGATTGACGAAAAATGGCGGCCACAAACAAGCTAGGGCTCGTCCGCACATTTGCCACCGCAAGACACGGCGACGCGCAGTGGCAGTCGATGTCTTTCACGGCGCTCGAAGCAGCGCCACCTGGTCGCGGCGGAGAATGATATGCACCGAGATAAGGATGCCGCTTCGAGATCACCCGGGGCGATATCTGAGCGCACGCAGCAGTGACGCGATGAAGTGTCATTCTTAGTCACCAGCTTAAAGGGCGGTGCATCTTGATATTGCTATATGATATCGTTGTGCAATGATATCGCGCTCGATGACCGAAAGGCGTCTTGTGACTTGTCCAGCTGAAAGGGAGACGCT
Organism: Amblyomma americanum; assembly: GCA_030143305.2. NCBI lineage: Eukaryota > Metazoa > Arthropoda > Arachnida > Ixodida > Ixodidae > Amblyomma > Amblyomma americanum. The sequence continues at coordinate 150,744 of JARKHS020035055.1, read as the reverse complement.
AGCATGCTTTTCAGCCCGCGCGGGAGCTGTATTTGACGGAACCAAGACATCGAAAAAAAATACAAGAAGACAAGATTGCCGGACTTTTCCTTTCCTTGATGCGAATAAATGATCGAACGTCAGCTATCCCGCCACTTCGTCCTGAACGCTGTCGGGGTTTTTTCGCGTTGACATTGCTTTTGCCACCACATTTCGGGCCATTTTGTGCGAGCGATTGAGACATTGAAACCTTAAAGCGTTCGCGCCCCGAGAAGCGGGCGCGTTTCTGTAGCGGCAATCAGTATTAAACGACGACTCGCCTTCCGTTCAGCGCGTGCAAGACTCTTGATTGCCACGTCGGGGTTGTTAAATTGGCGCTGCATTTGTCGTGCCTTGCAACTCAACTGCACAGTATAAAGTGCGGGAAGTGCGGCCTGAAGTGATGGTGATGGCCTCTGGCTGAATGGCACGTACCCACGCTGGGGGATTAACCAGGGTACATTGTTGATACAAACGCACACATGGGTAAGCAGTGAATTAATTGAATAAACACTGGCAGACGCGTTTCGTCGTCGCCGCCGCCGTCATCATCATCATCAGCCTGACTACGCCCACGGCAGGGCAAAGGCCTCTCCCATGTCTTTCCAATTAACCCTGTCCTGTGCCAGCTGCGGCCACCTTATCCCCGCAAACTTCTTACCCTCATCCGCCCACATATCTTTCTGTCGCCCCAGCTACGCTTGCCTTCTACTAATTGGAATCCACTCCGTTAGCCTAAACGACCATCGATTACCTTGCCTTCGCATTACATACCCTGACCAAGCCCATTTCTTCTTGATTTCGATTAGGACCCGCCGCGGCGGCTCAGTGGTTAGCGTGTTCGTCTATACTGAGCCGGAGTGTACCCGGGTTCGACACCGATCGCGGCGGCCGCGTTTCGATGGAGGCGAAACGCAAAGGCGCCCATGTGCTGTGCGATGTCAGAGAAATTACCCAGGAGCCCTCCACTACGGCACCTCTTTCTTCCTTTCTTTCACTCCCTCCCTTATGCCTTCCCTTACGGCGGGGTTCAGGTGTCTGCCGAGATGTGAGGAAGATACTGCGTCATTTCCTTTCCCGAAAAACCAATTACTAATATTATTTTGATTAGGATGTCATTAACCCGCGTTTGTTCCTTCACCAACTCTGCCATCTTCCGGTCTCTTAACGTTACACCTATCATTTTAACGCGAGAGCGTTAAGGAGCTAGCGTCGCAGAAAAGCCGGTGTCGTCGGCGGCGTTGGCCGTGAGCAAAAAATGGCGAATCTCGGTGGACACCTTCCCTTACGGCGCTGTACGGGTGTCCACCGAGATACGTGACATGCATCATTTCCTTTCCTTAAAACCAATTTTCATTTCACTTTCCTTCCCTTACGGCGCGTTTCGGGTGTCCACCGAGATACGTGAGACATGCGTCATTTCCTTTCCTTAAAACCAATTTTCATTTCACTTTCCTTCCCTTACGGCGCTGTACGGGTGTGCACCGAGATACGTGAGACATGCGTCATTTCCCTTCCTTAAAACCAATTTTCATTTCACTTTCCTTCCCTTACGGCGCGGTTCGGGTGTCCACCGAGATACGTGGGACAGGCGTCCTTTCATTAAATTGTCCAACGGAACACGCGACGCACCGAACGGGCGATGGCATTCCGTGCGCGCCTTGGAAACACTGCAACACGCTGCCGCGTCTCGACTTAAAGACTAAGCTTAAGCGTCCTCCAAATTTTACTTTCCCTATCTCGCTGCGCTGTCCTCTATTCTAATCACCGTGTTACAGTAGCCGCGTTTACATAATGCGACAGCAGCGCATCATAACTTCCTGGCGCGTCGCCTTCATGTAAATGGCGTTAATGCCCTAGGATAGCGCGCGTATCGATGGGTCAGACGGGGGCAGATCGAGTAAGGCTTCCACGGTGAATGGAAATAATAATAATAATAATAGGTTTTTGGGGGAAAGGAAATGGCGCAGTATCTGTCTCATATATAGTTGGACACCTGAACCGCGCCGTAAGGGAAGGGATAAAGGAGGGAGTGGAAGAAGAGGTGCCGTAGTGGAGGGCTCCGGAATGATTTCGACCACCTTCGTTTTTGGTTTTGGGGTAAAGGAAATGGCGCATGCATCTGTCTGACATATCGGTGGACACCTGAACCGCGCCGTAAGGGAAGGGATAAAGGAGGGAATGAAAGAGGAAAGGAAGAAAGAGGTGCCGTAATGGAGGGCTCCGGAATAACTTCGACCACCTGGGGATTTTTAACGCGCACTGACACCCCCTTTTCCTTCCTGGGGTGGCTGTATACATTACGCCTTCACCTGGGTAGCAAAGCAGAACACACTTAAAATGGGAGCAGCCATGGCCCCCTCTGCCATGTGCAATGGGAGAGGAGTCACCTCGCCAGTCTAGACGCGGTACGTGTCTCCGCAAGGTACGCTAGGAACTACGATGCGCCGTTAGACGTTTTTAGCATACCGGAGACTTACTACCGGAGACGTATACGGGTTTACCGGACCCCTCTTGCGCATGCGCGGTGGCGTTGTTGGGTGAAGTGAGGAGAAGCCACTGCGCGGGCGCAAGATGGGTCCGGTAAGCCGGTATACGTCTCCGGTATGCTGAAAACGTATATTGTCGCATTCATGTAAAGGTGGTTAGTAACCACTCAGTGGTTAGGGCGCTCGGCTGCTGAGCCGGAGTACCCGGGTTCGAACCCGACTGCGGCGGCCGCGTTTCGAAGGAGCCGAAATGGAAAAGGCGCCCGTGTGCTGTGCGATGTCAGTGCACGTCAAGGATACCCAGGTGGTCGAAATTATTCCGGATCTTCCCACTACGGCACCTCTTTCTTCGTTTCTTTGCTTAGTCCCTTTTTTATCCCTTCCTTACGGCGCGGTTCAAGTTTCCACCGAGATAAGTGAGACAGGTGCTGCGCCATTTCGCTTAATAATAATAATTGGTTTTTGGGGGAAAGGAAATGGCGCAGTATCTGTCTCATATATCGTTGGACACCTGAACCGCGCCGTAAGGGAAGGGATAAAGGAGGGAGTGAAAGAAGAAAGGAAGAAGAGGTACCGTAGTGGAGGGCTCCGGAATAATTTCGGCCACCTGGGGATCTTTAACGTGCACTGACATCGCACATGCGAAAAACCAATTTTTCCAAAAAGGGGACTCCCGCATTCCTCGGAAGGTTTCTCATTACTAGACATGCTGTGTAAGTCGCGAAACTTAGCGACAGTGGACGTAAATTAATGTTGCCTGTTCTAATAATAATAATAATTGGTTTTTTGGGGAAAGGAAATGGCGCAGTATGTCTCATATATCGTTGGACACCTGAACCGCGGCGTTAGGGAAGGGATAAAGGAGGGAGTGAAAGAAGAAAGGAAGGAGGTGCCGTAGTGGAGGGCTCCGGAATAATTTCGACCACCTGGGGATCTTTAACGTGCACTGACATCGCACAGCACACGGGCGCCTTAGAGTTTTTCCTCCATAAAAACGCAGCCGCCGCGGTCGGTTTCGAACCCGGGAACTCCGGATCAGTAGTCGAGCGCCCTAACCACTGAGCCACCGCAGCGGGTCCTGTTCTAAGACTGAAATGCTTTTGTAGCTTGCTCGTCGACAGGTTTAAACGAACGTAGTTGGAAAATTGCGGCGAACTTATTCGAAAACTTCCGAACTTTTCGATCAAAACGGTAGACAGCAAAAGAAACAAAAAAAAAGAAACCGGAAAAAGCGTCAAGACCCGGAGCGGATTCGAGCCGGCGACAACAGAGCAGGCTGCTGGTAAGATCGGATGGTACCGCGGTTCTCTGGGAAGATGAGGGCTAAAGATTGTAAACAGTGTATAAAACTCCCCCTTTCCACTTTTTTCTCTATCACACCCCTCTGTACTTCTCTCTCTATCCTTTTCTAATAATAATAATAATTGGTTTTGGGGGAAAGGAAATGGCGCAGTATTTGTCTCATATATCGGCGGACACCTGAACCGCGCCGTAAGGGATGGGATAAAGGAGGGAGTGAAATAATAAAGAAAGAAAAGGGGGGCCGTAGTGGAGGGCTCCGGAATAATTTCGACCTCCTGGGGATCTTTAACGTGTACTGACATCGCACAGCACACGGGCGCCTTAGCGTTTTTCCTCCATAAAAACACAGCCACCGCGGTCGGATTTGAACCCGGGAAGTCCGGATCAGTAGTCGAGCGCCCTAACTATTGAGCCACCGCGGCGGGTTATTCTATCCTTTTCTTGTTTCTTTATTTCTACCGAGCGCAGATAGCAATATTAGTAACTGCCGCGGATTGCAACATCTTTTCCTTTATTTTTGTGTTTTTTGATAATAAAATTGCTTCTGATATCCTGTGTTTTGTAGTCCCCTATCGCGCCTACCCGCGTGGTTCCCAAGGTCTTCCCCAAGTAGCGAAATCAGCAGCTGAAATATGACTGGACGCTTGTGAAGAAACGGTGGTCCCCATCTAGGGAATCGATTACTTTTCTTCTCACGGCTATCTTGCCATCACATGAATGTTTTCTACTAAGTTCGTTTTTTCATCGTAAGCGGGCCTCCGGTTTCATCGTCCCTTCTTTGGCTGGACCAGACTACCTGAGTCCCAACAGCAGCTTCGTTTTCCAAAACCACTCAGCCATCAGTGCTTATATTAAAAACATTTACTGCATAAAATAAACATATCACTGACCCTCCTGATGCTTTATTTAATCAGGTGGCATTCTGCGATCCCGTTATACATTGGTACGTCATCACTATACGCCTGCACATCAAAATTCCAGAAGACTATACACAGAGGGCAACGGGTCGAAAGCGCACTGTTCCCTGAACAGACTTCGTTGAACGCGGTGATTCTGCGTATCTCTCCATCATTCGGCTTTTCCACACGATAAACAGTCCCATGAGCACCAAGATATCACTCAAAATCTAAAACTTTTCCATTAAAAGCAGAAATCTTACTGCGTACAGAGTGATCTGTCCTTTCTATGAGTCCGCTGGAGTATACCTCCCAAAAGAAGACATCGACACTACGCAAAGCCTCTCGTTGTTGTTAGCCTATCAAAAGATGGCACATACCCACACTGGGGGATCGGCCAAGAATCGGGTGGCTATTCACCCGAACGCAGTTAATAAAAAGGAAAAGCACGTGAGAGAGCCTCTCGTAGCTCAAACACGAAGAGGTTTTAGCTGTCGTCGGCCACACCCCTGCCACACTAGCAAATTTAATGTCATTCGTTTCGAATGGAATTCGCACCTAATGCGATTAATCTGCAGCTACACGGGAACAGTTAATGTCATTAGGTTCGAATGACATTCGCTATCGAATGAGTTCACGAAACTCATTCGCATTCGATGTCGAACCGAATCTGTACTCTGGACACCATACGCGCAGCAGAAACAAGCGACGCGAAAAATCGTGTGCGCACTGTCGAAGTTAGAAATTGCATTTATTTAGTTCTGCTAAAAAAATGTTAATTTTGGTGCGAACTTCTTCACACTTGTGGCTCTCGTGGATAGCTATTACTCTCGGTCCCAGTAGCAGCCAACGGAAGCAGCCACCGTGAAGCAAGGCCTTTCCCGCGACCGCCGATCATTTTGGGTTGCGTGTTTCTTGCTGGTTGGCGTTACATGTTCGTTTAGCTCGCAGGTACTTAAAGATGTAACTGAGCACTTCACCTTTCGAAGTCATTTCCACGCTCCACGCGTCACCGTGTCAGCCATTTTGTTTGTTTACATATTTCGGATTTGTGGTTGACTTTGTATTTGGCTTGGCTTTTGATGGCTGAAGTGCCTCAGAATGGCGAGAAATAATATTTTAAGTTTATAATATTGCACAGATATGTTCTCACCCGCTTTTAAAACACTCCGAAACAATTTGTTACATATTTTATGCGCGTTGATGTGTTTAAATTGTACTATTCTTTTTTCACTGATCGTCACTGCCATCATTTCCGAATGACATTATTTTTTACCGTGTAGCACCGAAAGAGACCGAATGACATTTGAGGCATCGAATGACATTCGATTGGAATGACAATAAATTTGCTAGTGTGGCAGGGGTATAAGTATACAATTTTCAGTGCTTATTTTTCCACCCGCCGCGGTGGCTCAGTGGTTAGCGCTCTCGGCTACTGATCCGGAGTACCCGGGTTAATAATTAGAACCCGACCGCGGAGGCAGCGCTACGATCGGGGTGAAACGCTAAGGCGCCCTCATCACCGACGGGGGATATGACCCCGTCTGTCCCAACTGCGACCACGTAGTGTCTGCCACTCAGGCACAAATCCTCTGGGGATGCGTCGCCCCCACAAACATTACTGCCAGCTTCCTCCGCGGAGGGTTGGATCTAACTTCTTGCAGGACGAGACAAGAAAACACAACTCGCACTCGTCTCGTGGGCTCAAGACGTCGCCCCCACCTGGGGGCCACACTCAATCCACCTGCCCCAACTCCCAGCCCTCAAGTGGAAAATAAAGTTGTTCTCTCTCTCTCACTCGTCCGTGTGCTGTGCGATGTGAGTGCACGTTAAAGATCCCCAGGTGCTAGAAATTCTTCCGCAGACCTCCTCTACGCCGCCTCTTCCTTCCTTTCTTGTTTCACTTCCTCCTTTGTCCCTTCCCTTACGGCGCGGTTCAGATGTCGGCCGAGACGAGAGACAGATACTTCGGGATTTCCTTTCCCCGAAAAACCAATTTTCAATTTTTATTTTCCAGAACATACACCATCTCTGAACTCGCTTAAATTTACCGGTGTCAAGAAAGCCCAGGTAAGGCTGCCGGTATAAGGCACAGGAAGTAAAGACGCGATAAGAAAATTTGTCATCTGCCTTCTGGGGAGGGCGTGCAGGAATTGTAAGAAAAATCGAGTTTCGAGGAAGGGTAATGTATTACTAGCATCTCCCTCACGACCGTGTACAGTAACAGAAAACAAAAGGCAGATGAGGAGGGGTGGTTTGTCGCCTCGAAAAAGAGAAACTATGAAAGAAGTTCATGGACAAATAAGTGCACAAGACCAGCGCCATCGGACTTTATACTCCGTCTCATAAGTTTCACGCAGCGCTATGAAGGTAAAGAACTCCTCAGAGACCAATCAGGAGAACGCGTTAAACATGTTCCGCAACACCTCGTCGTCTGTGTGTCGTCTGCTCGCGCGGTGTGGTAGCAATTGCAGGCAGGACCACAAGGGTAGTCGCACGTGTCTGGCGTGTGGTGTAAACACGCGCGAGGGGCTAGCGGGCGTGGTACGGCTTCATCCGAGCGACTATATATCATCTCTGTCTACATGCCATAATTATATGCACGGTTACATAGGCTAAACTCAAGCATTTTGCGGGGCGTCATGCCATTTGTAACATTCGCACATTTAGTTCGGCGTACGCAAACGGAGACTTAGTGATAAGCTCAGCCCAGTGGCGCCATCTCTGTGCACGCCTCTGCAGGTGGATTTCACAACCGTCCCCCTGCGTTCAACATCTCGGCATCGCACAAAAATGTCGCAAAATGTCATACAGCTAAATACGTTCTTCCAAGATTTCGGTACATTCGAGGTCGTGAGGCACTGTGTATGTAGAGTGGAAAGCGTTTATAACACAACCTCCCCAGCATCATTCAACAAATCTGCAGTAACTTATCCTCACTATCCGCTTTTCTCATTTTCATTGTAAGGCTTTCTTTGATTCCTCTTTAGATACCGATGGAATGTCCCAATCTCTCACACCGCTGGCTTCATCGTTGCCATCCTGATTATTTCGGCTACTGTAGAGATCTGTGTTCTTATCCATATTAGTAACGACTTTGCCTTCCTTATTTCTTATGGCGTACATCTGATCTTTGCCGATTGCCTTCGACAGCTCTGCCTGCTCTGTCTTATCTTAGACGTTAAAGGCTTTCATAGTTTGGCGTTTCTATCAGGTCTTTCGTCCCCTACGCGATCATCCAGACCAGCGACACTTGGAATTGTCCGACTGAGCTGATTTCCTTCATATCTAAAGTCCTGGGAACTGCGCGGGCGTCCGGAAAGGCCCACATGCAGAAAAAGAGTCGTCAGAGACAGAATGATCCTTTGAAGTGGGGAATATATAAAGAGAGAAACGCAGCCGAGCCCACATATAACGACCACAGTTATAACGAACGCTCGCTTATTACGAACGAGGCCAATGCTACCGTCAAAATATGCGCGAGGGCAATGGGACTGTGTATCGGATACAACGAAGAGTCGTGGCTACGTAACTCGGCTAGAGGGAAGGAACTGGCGCCGTAAATTCGGCCCTGCAGTTGAGAAAGGGACTTAAACGTGCAATAGGAAAGGCGATACATTGCCTACAAAACGGCAGTTTTACCAAATGGTGCCGTCAAAAACGAATGCCTTGAAAGGCGACACCTGTGCTGGTGAAATGCACTGAGAACTTATGAAAATGAGCGGCTGCGGCCGGCGGATTTTCATCGGAAAGTCTATTAAATTGTCATACTTTGAGAGGTGCGCTTAGTGCGCTACAGGCCGAACACAAAGTCATACATAATGCGCCACTTTTTGTTGTTGTTCGAGGAACTGCAAACAGTCATATATGTCTGGCATATATGCCTATAAATGCCTTGTGAACTTATCAGTTCATAAGGGCGATTCACGAGTTGCTCGCCGAGTGGTGGCTTCTTGGGCTCGACGATGACATTCCGAAAAAAGAAAAATGAGCCGACGCTGAGGAGCGATCGAATATCGAATATCGGAGACCCGTGGCTATGCCGTACTTCCACCAGATTTCACATCGCCTCAAAAAAGTGGCCATGAAATGTGAGGTCCCGGTGGTCTTCACGGCGCCCAAGAAGCTTTCAGGCATGTGCAATATGGTGGAGGGAAATGGAAAAAAGAACGGGTGCCGCACTAAGCACGTAGACAGGTTCGTTCCCTGCAAAACAGGGGTCGTGTACCGAATACCCCTCACATGTGGGAATTGTTACATAGGGCAAACTGTACGTTGCCTTAATGTTAGACTTTAGGAGCACCGCGCAGCCGTTGAATCATTGGCGGGGGGCGGTGAACTGGCGAAACATTGTCGCCATTGCCGTAACTGCACGCCTAGGTTCCGAGACATAGTTGTCCTGAAAAATTACCTACCCAGCTTAGCAGGGAAATTTTTGAAGCCTACAGCATTAGAAAAGAAAATGACCGTTGCACAAGCACCACTTCCGTAACCTTATCCAAGAAGGAATTCAACTATCTTGATGCTAACTTGTGCCACGCGCGCCCGCATGCCATTGTAACGTCATGGTGTCTGCTGCATATCAGGTGTGATTACGAATCTTGTATATATGTGGTTTTCCTTGTAGTAAACCTCAGTTGAAGTTCAGCGTTGTGTCTTGTGCATTCTTCTCTTCGTCCCTCGTCGTTTAGCGCGGTTGCAATATGCACTCCCCTGCGGCAAACAGTTGGCCACAAACACGTGGCCACAAAGGTTGCCACAAACACGTGGACCAAAAAAGGTTGGCCACAAACACGTGGCCCGCCCGCCCACCTGCTCTCTCTCTCACACACACCCACACACACGTACGCGCACACGCACACGCACGCACGCACGAGGGAGATTGGCCATGGTCAGGCAGAGACTACCGGTTTCGTAAATTGCGTGTGGCGAACATGAGACGATATGAAAAATTTGAGCAACTCAGTTTCCGTGACAGAGGTGGTTGAGGGTTGTTGTTGTTGCTGTCCTCAGTTGTCGTTGCTGTTTCCTTAGTGACATGGCACACACCCACGCCGGGGGATTGGCCAGGTTTCAGTGAGGAGGGCCAAGAGAAGAGGGTAAACTGGTGCTACGCTAATGGTAGTGGTTTGGGTAATAAGTGAGAGATTAATTAAAAAGGAGAAAACGGGAGAAGAGAATTGAATACATGAAAAGCACTGAAAGATTTTTAAATGCGGAAACTTGGGACCGTATCTGCGCTTCATCTTTCTTGGTTTGTAGAAGATGCCGACGAAGAAGAAAAATATAGCACCTAAACCAACGTTTTCAGCCCGTCTATCACAGACACAAAAGCGGCAACGGTGCCCGCGGTGGAGTGCCTAAAATGGACATTGAAAGACTTTATTCGCACAACTTGTCCTCAGCTCGTAAGTGTTGTTTTTTGTACCTACCTCAAGGATCACAACTGGAACAAGGCTAGGGAAAGTAGAAGAAGAAAATGCCTTCCAACCAACGCGAGGGCGCTGGTAAGTATGGATTCATTCGTAATCGAACCATCCAATACACTATACATGAAGCGTTCATCCCATGCTCATCCACCTATCTCACAGGAGCTGATTTGTACTGAATTTTACATTGCCAGTATTCAATCCAATCGTTCTGTGAAAAACTTGAGTATCTGTGCGGACCCGCCTGTGTCTTGGTCAATTCCCTGCAGTAGATATGCGCCATTTATCTACCGAGCACAACAGTGCGGATTTTGTCAGGGCGGAAGAAAGAGGAATGAGAAGTATTTTTTTGTATGCTACGTACAGCGAACGGCCAAGGCCTATTTGCCCTAGGAGGCCTATACTGCCTTACTGACTGTCAATCAGTGTAAGCGGGAGGCAGTGAAGAGGCCTATAACACTGCATTACTGGCCGCCAACCTGTGTAAGCGGGAGGCAGTGAGGAGGTCGACTATTTTGCTGGCTGCCAACCTGTGTAAGCGGGAGGCAGTGAGGAGGTCTCGACTACTTTACTGGCCGCCAACCTGTGTCAGCGGGAGGCAGTGAGGAGGTCTAGACTACTTTACTAGCTGCAAACCTGTGTAAGCGGGAGGCAGTGAGGAGGTGTAGACTATTTTGCTGGCTGCCAACCTGTGTAAGCGGGAGGCAGTGAGGAGGTCTAGACTACTTTACTGGCCGCCAACCTGTGTCAGCGGGAGGCAGTGAGGAGGTCTAGACTACTTTACTAGCTGCAAACCTGTGTAAGCGGGAGGCAGTGAGGAGGTCTAGACTACCTTACTGACTGCCAATCTGTGTAAGCGGGAGGCAGCGAGGACGCCTATACGTTGCTTTACTGACTGCCAACCTGTGTAAGCGGGAGGCAGTGAGGAGGTCTAGACTACCTTACTGACTGCCAACCTGTGTAAGCGGGAGGCAGCGAGGCCTATACGCTGCCTTACTGACTGCCAACCTGTGTAAGTGGGAGGCAGTGAGGAGGTCTAGACTACCTTACTGACTGCCAACCTGTGTAAGCGGGAGGAAGTGAAGAGGTCTAGACTACCTTACTGACTGGCAATCTGGGTAAGCGGGAGGCCTATACGCTGCCTTACTGACTGCCAACCTGTGTAAGCGGGAGGCAGCGAGGAGGCCTATACACTGCGTTACTGGCTGTCAAGCTGTGTAAGCGGCATGCAGTGAGGATACACACCCTCAACGACTGCCAACTTGTGTAAGCGGAAGGAAGCGAGGAGGCCCACTCTGCCTTACTGACTGCCAACCTGTGTAAGCGGAAGGAAGCGAGCAGCAACCGCTGTCCTCAGTTGATTTTGCACAAGCACGGCAGTGATAATCCACCTCCGCACTTACATCAATGACAGCATTTCCTAAGCGTTCCTTTTCCGTTATATTCTCCTTACTCTTTTTCAAGAGTGAGCCTTGCGGACCATTGAGGAGAAGCGCGCTTTTGATGTTTTCTTGTTTTGTTTTGTTCTATTGTTGTTGCTGCCCTTTGTTTCCCTCCCCGCTTCCGCCTCCCTCTCTCTACGAAATTTCAGTTGAAAGCGAGTTCTCATCCGTGTAAGGACACGCTTTGTGTCTCCGGGTAAAGTTCCTGCGGCATCAGCGAAATGGGACCATCCAGCTTTCCAATACGTTCCTGATGCAAGACTTCTTGCCATCTCAAGCTCTCTACCTGCGTCACAATAACTGCAGTCATGCTTGCGCCATCACTTGTCAATCGAAACTGTCAATTAGATATCTGAATACCTTGCCGCCTCTCAGTAATCATATACTCTAAGCATGAATACGCCATTATGAGACTAAAAAGTAAGTGCGCTAAAGGACATGCCTACTCCCTTCCTTTTTACTCCTTTCTGTTTAGGGTGCTAATCGAGCGAATTTGTATGCTGAGAACTGGTTAATTCTAAATCTTTGTTTAATTTTCAGATGAGCGGCCCGAGTAAGCAGGAATGCGATTTTTTTATTTCTCGCGCAAATTACTCGGAGGAATATTGTTTTGCGTGCAATTTGTCTTTCACTGACTTACAATGGAGTGTGCCAAAGTTACTCCAGTTGCATAAATGTTTGCTACAGCTAGGGGTCTAATACGAAGGATGATATTTTTGCACTTCTCGATAACCTAGCCAGTAGAAATAATGCTTTTCGTCATCAGCAAGCAAGTCACATGCAAACAAAACATTCACAGGCTAAGCGAAAAACATCAAAATAGATAAAAAGAGAGGAGATGCACATGTGCTCCGTCATCACTTCCTACGAGCGGCCATAACGCTTTACCAGTGCAAATGACCACAGAGTTTTTTTTCCTCAAACTATAATAATTTATTCTGCTGTTCGTTTCACTGATTGCTTTTTATTTGGCTTCGGTACCATGTGCAACAATCTCGGACAAAAATTTTGAAAATTCCAAAATTGTAAGAAACTGTCGCTAGAAGTATTGAAGGTAATGGTCCATTCTTGTGATATGTAGCAAAATCTTTCGTTTAAAGTGCTTCCGCCGATCGCATCGAACAGTTAAGACTGTCATAGAAAACCACCGGGTAACACTTTTGACGACAGCAAAAACATTAATAGAAAAGAATTCAAGACTGCCGTGCGGTGATACTGCGGATATATGAATTGTTATAGTGAAATCCCCCCCCCCCCCCCACACACAAGAATTAGACTTATGGGAGGAAAAAAGGAGTAAGGTGTCCTCTAGCACGCTCCTTTTAGGGGCAAGGTATGCGGTCCAAGGCCTCGGGTAGGTTTCCATCTCTGAAAATAAGGAACGGATACGAATTCCCTCTTCAGAAGTTGTGAAGTGCGAGAAGTCGCTTCAATCTCTTCAATTTGCTAAACTCAAGGCCTCCGGTGCCGCGTTGAAAAAAGCCTCCTCCCATCGCTAACTGCATCAAGTTACTTTGTTTGTCGTGGGAGTATGACTCCCTGGCCCAGAGTAAGCATTTCGTGTATTTAGTGATTGAACTGTAACCCGGGACTTGGGCACCATACATTGCCCCTAAAAAAGGAGTGCGCTAGAAGATAACTCACTCCTTTTTTATCCCCGTATAGTCTAACTTGTGCTTAGAGCGTGGAGTTCAGCCATTTGGCGACCTCAGTCATATATACTCCTCCATTTATCAGCGTCACAGGGATCATACATGACCCGGATGACACGTACGTTTTGGACTTAGCGCGCTCCGACTCTACTTGTCCTTCTCTCCTGCATCCTTTCTTCCGCATTCCTGTCAAGCAATGTTTTCTCCCTACACTCTAAACACGTCCTGTGGTAGATTTAACTAAATACACGGAATGTTTACTCTTAGCAACGGAGGCATATCCCCGCTGTAAAGCTTATTAATTTGGTGCAATTATCAATGGGAGGAAAGTTTTAAATGCGGCACCGGAGGTCTTCGGGTTAGCAAATAGAGGAGGTTTAAACCTCCGTTAAAATTTTCATAACCGCTTAGCGGTTCGGAGGGACTGGGATTGTAAAACTTTATTTGTCCAGCCGTTGTAGGGAAGGTTCTAGCGTTCCTACCTAGACGACAGCCAGGAGTCCTTGGGCCCTAGCGGCGGCTTCGACCAGTCGGACAGTCTTCAGGTGAATCTCCGGATAGGAGCTGAGGAGTCAGGTCTCTCATTGGTCTAAATAATTTATGCTTCTCACCTCAGAGGGAGCCTGAGGGCATTCCCAAGAGGATGTGATTGAGACGGAATTTGTTTCTGATGCCGTTCTTAAGTACTCCGTATTTTTAGTGACGGAAATCTACCCCAGTTCTTGGGCAGCGTGCCCTGCCCTCAAAGGGAGTACACTCGAGGACTCCCTTCTTGCTCCTATATAGGACAATCCGTGTTAAGAGTGGATGCACCGGCTTAGAGTCGCACGGAAAGCAGCATATATATGACTGGCGGGTAGACGAGGCTAACCTGCTGAGTTCTTGCTAAAGTCACGTGGGCATACGAAACCGCCCTTTTGGTGTTTGCGCAGCGCCACCGAGAGCGTCCAGTACAGTGGCGGCGGAGGCGCTGGCGTGGCCAGGCGAAGCAAGAAAGCCTTCATCTTCGTCTGCCTGGCCTCCATCGTGGTCGTTGTGGTCCTCTTTCTGCTCGCCTTCCGGAACAGTGGCGGCACGCCAGTCTTGGGTACGGGCAGTGCGGGTGGGCGGGCAGTGAGCATCATCATCATCAGCAGCAGCAGCAGCAGCCTGACTACACCCACTGCAGGGCAAAGGCCCCTCCCATGTCTCTCCAATTAACCCTGTCCTTTGCCAGCTGTGGCCACCGTATGCCCGCAAACTTTTTAACCTCATCCACCCACCTAACTTTCACCTTCTCCCCAGGCGAACACCCATTGCCTTCTAAAAAGTGCTAAACAAGGGTGCAGAGGTCAGCACCCTTAAGGAAGGGTGCACTTCTTTACTTTAGAGGGTGTAATGGCTGCACCCTACTTCTTTTTCCCTCACACCTCTACGAATGCATTTTGGAAGGGTGCTCCACATTGATTCACCCATGAAGCAGAAGCCTTGGATTAACGCACATATACTTTCATGCGGTGCACCCTTCCTCAAGGGAGCTGATCTCTGCACCCTTTCACAGCACCCACTAGGTGATAATGGGTGTTCGTCTGGGGGCACGCTGATTTGCACCCTCATGGGTGCGAAATTGTTCGGTGTGTAACGCTTGCTTTCTCTTAGAATCCCTTCCGTCACCTTTACCGACCAGCGGTTATCTTGCCTTCGCATTACATGCCCTGCCCAAGCCCAGTTCGTCCTCTTGATTTCGACTATAGGATGTCATTAACATGCGCTTGTTAATGCTGGGTATAGTGCATGCATTGCATCTATTCGTGCAGGTCCTGGGGTATCGACCGAGCAGCAAGCCGTGATGTGTGTCAACCCCTGCTTCCAGCCAAGCTTCGTCTGCCACCCGAGCTCGGACCGCGACGACAGGGGCTGCTTCGAGGCCGGCTGCCCTTGCTGTGAGCATCCCCGAATGCACAAACGTGCAGCAACAACGGAAGAAAGAGCGCTCTTTCGTGAGGAGCCGATATTTTCGGCAGCTTATCAGAAGCGCTGGTAGTAGAGGCAGCTTGTTAGTAACACCGGTTGGACAGCGACTAAGAAAACAAGTACAATACGAACAAAATTTCAATTACAGTAACAGAATTCTATTGGGGTAGCGCTGCTTGTATCTTGGTGCGCACCGGGTCCCAAGCTATGCTATGACGTCAGCGCCCTGGAAGCACAAAACAAAATTCAGTCCTGGGCAACATTGCCAAGGGCGCGACATCTACAACTTCCGTACACGCCACTCATGAGCCAAGGAAGGCTTTCGCCTTAATATAGTTAACTATAGTAGCCCATGATATTCACAGCACGTAAGTAGCCTTAACTGCCCTGTAATTTTTGTTTCGCTGACCGCTGAGCGTCACGCTTGGAGGAAATGGCGCAGCGCCGAAAGTGACGCCAAATGAGACATGGCCACGCAGCCATGTCGCAGGTGGCCAAGTTCGTGCCATCGTTACCACTTTGGTTAACGCAGGGCTTTATATGCAGGCCATGTGGTCTTCCACACAATATGGAAACGGTGTTCGGATCTGCACGGGCAGGAAGACCCTCTGACGGGACCCATTAACGCTATCCCAAATTTTTTTCTCTACTTTCTAATCATTTATCTTTCAGGCCAATAATTTTTAGAGCACTATTTTTCAACTGATCCACACCACAAAATAAAAAAAATACTCCTATGCTTTCCTTAGTTTCAGTGATTGTTAACTACCTTCGCACGCATTAGAATACTGTCCATCCTATACTGTCACAACGCTCATGATCTCAGTAATCCGATAACCGTCTTATTTCAACAGTCCCAGAAAACTGCCCCAAGCGGTGTCCCCATCACCAGGAATGCGTCCTGGAATCCGAAGTCGACGCGCGGGGCTGCTTCAAGCCCAACTGCGAATGTGGTAAGCGCTATATATTTGATATGCAACGCATACCTATGGTGTTTTGCATGCATGAAACAGCTGTAATGCGGTTTCACAGAGTTGCTTGAACGCGACTCAATGGGTGGGTTATCACGCCGTAGGGCAAGACTGCGTTTTCAAAACCCTGATTAAATGCTACACTAGCATTGTAATGAGTATAGTGCACTTGAAAATGAGAGGTACGAGGACTCTCAGGGATCTGTGAATGTGAAGTCGAGAATGACCAATTCCGAATATATGGGAATTAACCGATTAAGTGGAGCTTAATCAGTTTTCGTTTTTGAATGGAAAGCGTTGTATCTTTTCTATCTTCACAGTCCGTTGCGTTCTCTGTCCTGCCCTTTGTTTTGCAGCTTCCATCAGCGCCACTTCGCCCAAGAACTGCACCACCTCTTGCCCTCCGGGCGAAAAGTGCCACTCTTACGCTGCCGTAGATGCCCAGGGTTGCCCACTGCACGGCTGCGTGTGTGGTAAGCCTAAGGCCACGGCTTCTCTGAAAATGCATAGGACGCAGGGTGGAAGCATCTAGCCGTTAAACGGACACTACATATAGAGAAATACTATACCTAACTTGACTAAGAGATCAGTGTCCGAACGTTTCAAATTTTCCGTTTTTACCTATAGCCCCGCCGCGGTGGCTCAGTGGTTAGGGCGCTCGACTACTGATCCGGAGTTCCCGGGTTCGAACCCGACCGCGGCGGCTGCGTTTTTATGGAGGAAAAACGCTAAGGCGCCCGTGTGCTGTGCGATGTCAGTGCACGTTAAAGATCCCCAGGTGGTCGAAATTATTCCGGAGCCCTCCAGTACGGCACCTCTATCTTCCTCTCTTCTTTCACTCCCTCCTTTATTCCTTTATCCCTTCCCTTACGGCGCGGTTCAGGTGTCCAACGATATATGAGACAGATACTGCGCCACAGATACTGCGCCATTTCCTTTCCCCCCAAACCAATTATTATTATTATTATTATTTTACCTATAGAGCAGAGCTTCGATTAGGAAAAGCATTGTGAAAGCGAAGGGCTGTAGTAACGCCTTCTCACATGAAACCTTCTCCGCCCACTGTTGGTTCATCCTCTTCGCGGCCATACAATTTCGACCGGGACGGGAACCACCATCGAAATACCAGCACAGCGAATGCTCTTGAGGCCACTTGACACGTCGCACAGTCTGCCTGCTTGAAGCCATGATGCGCAGCAGCTTCGGAATCGCAAGTAATTCACAAACTCGTGGGGCCGCTTGCGCCTCTCCCTAACGGTAACGCCGATATCAGTGCTAATGGTAGTATGTTGGGATTCATATTAAGATTGATAGATATATGGTGGACCTAATTGGCATCCCCTCTGAATTGAGGTGGTGGCGACCGCCATCTTGCCTAGTAAATTAAAGTGGCTTTTATGTATTTTGTACTTCATAGCCTTTCATTCTATTCTGGTACTTTGCCATTCTAAGCTATGAGTAACTATTACTGCGCCATCCGTTGATAGATATCGTGATAAAGAAACGCTGTTCGAGGTAGGAAAACCGTTTTTGTTTTTGGTTCGTTGCTTTTGATTCAAACACGTCGTGAAAGTGGCCTAATCTCGTCCATACTTCCGGCAGTCTCAACTGCGGAGAAAGTTGTGGACTTACGATACTTGCAGCAAAGACATTATTTTGTCAAGCAGGGAAAAAAATAAATAAAACTGAGGGTGGTAACCACTGTGTAATACAAGGTTGAGGCGACAGCTGTTGAGGCATTTTCATTCCGCGATTTATTGCGGTAAAGAATTTCAGAGCGACTTGCATGTATGCGTAGTTCCCCCTTCTCCAATCCTCCGCTCTAGGCGAGCGGCGCCACTGCCGCTGGTCCAATCCGCGGGCGACGCGTTTCGCAGCAATCGCTGCAGACGGAGCGTTATGAGTCCTGCACTCTCGCCATGCCCGCCCTTTTATTTCCACGATATCTGCCCTTCGCAATCTTATGTTCTCACCATTCCCTGTTCCTTCCACAGTAACTCTCCTCCTCCTCTTACGACCCCCACTTTGAGCAAAGAAGAACACGTTGTGCTGTGGTGCCCTTAGGGCAAAGAATCCCTTGCTGCATAAAAGCTCATCAGCATCATCTTGTTTCCGTTTATTTCCCCTTAGCGTCCCTTTAAAGGCGATAAACTCGGTGTGGTAGTCGAACTCAATTTAGTCAAGGGAGATGCTTTAGGTCGCTTTTAGGTACCACTGGCCTAATCTGTGTGCGGTTTTGCCATTAGAAACCTGGGCAGTGTCACGTGCGATCACGTTACATAAAGCCACCAAGGTTTTTCACGCCATAGTTCAAATCCGACTGTGCCGTCTGAAACAGAACTAGACACAAAAAATAATGACAACCTTCCTCTTAGGCCCTGGAAGAACTGAGCAAATCTTGCCTGGAAATAGAAGCAGATATAAATATCTAATGTGGTGATCCACGGCATGATAGCACCGATCGATCAGCCGATAACTCCAGTTACAAAGCCATCCAGCATAATCTTCGCGCTCAGAAAAATTCCTTCAAAATTTTAACTGCTTGAGGCTAGAAATCTCTTGGCAAAATTACAAAGAAAAATGAACACTTCAGGAAACAGCAGAGCTGCAGCAGCTTGCATAACCCTTTCTTTCTACGCGCGAACTCATCTCTCATGTATGCATGTATGCAGTCCGATGAAAAAAATTCTGCCAATGAAACCATTATTCTTACACACATCTGACTGTAATATATGCACTTGTCAACCTGTTCATTATGCATCTTCTGTTAAATATCTTGGGTTGTTTTTTGACGGTGATTTTTCATGGAATTCCAATTTGTCCCATCTCTGCAGTTAATTGCGCGTGGCTTCTTGTATGTTGTACAATATCCGATGCCTTATGCCAATTTCTGTACGAAAAACAATTGTTCATGCCTTAGTTTACAGTATAATGCGTTATGGTTTGACTGTGTGTGGTCAGTGCACCCTCAGATGGAGCTCAAGAGTTAATTCAATTTTACGTTCCTTGCTGTTGTCAATGGTATATGATTTATGCACTAAGAAAGACACAGATGTGTTAAGCTTTTGAATATGCCTCTTTACGTCTCTTATGGTCGAAACTGTTACAATTATTCACTTTTGAAACAATGATTTTAAAACACTGTACACACCAACCCGTTGCCTAAAACCAAAGGATCCGTTCATAATCCCCAGGACTTAACAAAATATGGAAAACGAACGCGACAATAATATGTGCCCGCAATATTTAACAAATTGCCAGCGCCTGTTTTAAAAGCGAACACTAAACAAGAGATAAAAAGACTGTTAAGAAGTACTTAATTTTTTTTCAATCATCTTTATACTTTTTTTCTTTCACTGCTATCTACAGTAACAACTTTCTGCATTTTCTTGTTTTCTGACTGCCAGGCTCTGCCAGTCAAGCCCTCTGAGGCTTTGACAGTCCTGTTACGTGTATTGTGTTTTTTAATTTTGCAGAATAAATATTGTATTGTGTTGTATGTTTTGTGTTTACATATCACTGAATTCCTCTATGGCGTTAATGGAATTGAAAGTGTATGCTGTCTGGCGCCTTCGTGAAAACTTAACTTTGTGCCCGAATGAGGGAGCTGCTAGGCAAACCAGAAATAACTGGGCGTTTTATCAGCAGTGCAAGCTTTAAGCTACCTTATTTTTTTCACCACCGTTACCGTGGTTCACCACCGCAGTTCCCGACTGCCTGTCACCGTGTCCGGCGGGAAAGCGCTGCAAGCCGAAATCGCCGCTGGACGCCAAGGGTTGCTTCAAGCCAGGCTGCACATGCGGTAAGGGGCCGCATCTTCAGGAAGGCGTAATTAGAAAGTGTTCCAATGAGAAACAACGATGATGACTCTGCTCCTGAATATTTATTTGTGTGCAATTTTGTTCTATGTCTACTATTTTCTACTTTCTGTATTTAGCCTTGGGTTTTGATGGCTGGTAGGCAGCGTTTGCGGTGTTCGTATACTTCTTTCTAGCCTTTCATTAGTAGCTTCTCGTTCCACAATACACACATTTCTGCTGGCCGCTGGTAAACTCCTAGGTGCCCTGAAATTCGTTTGCACCCAGCGCTAGCAAACAAAAATTGCTCTCAGTGAAAGACAGTCTCGAGCTTTTGGTACCGACTAAATTTCAGCAACGTCGACGACATTGTAAGTGGAATGTTGCAGAGGCAACAGTGCAACTCGCTGCAGAAGCCTCAAATACTTCTGCCTGCCCATTGCGCTATTAGCATTCTGCACATTACCAGCCACCAACTAGCGTTTCCCAAAAGTTGGGAGCCAATGACATTGAGCTGCATAGTAGCGTTATCTCAATTTAGGAGCTTCCTTTCCCAAGCAGCACAGGTAATCGGTCTAATTTTGGAAATTGATGGTTTCACTCGGGTTCATTAGAGCACCAACGCTTGCCAGTGTACTTCCAATATTGGGCCGATCACACATGCTGCATAGGTTTCACACAAGGTGCCAGGGAATACACATGGCTAATAACGGGAGCATCCTCTAAAGGCATTAAAGAAATTTTGATATTCAGAGCGTGAAACCCCAGCAGCCGAGGTAGTCGGCACAATATTGGAATATATTGGCATAAACTGGCCTTATAATGGACCAGTGTGAGAACATCACTTTCCAATATTGGGCTAATAACCTGTGCTGCTTGGAATATTAATTTGTTTGTTAGCCTTTCTTATCCTTGCATTTTAAACGCCCAGAGCCGGACTGCGCACCTAGATGTCCAGACGGTTCAGACTGCGATCCTCACTCGCCACGGGACCTGCATGGCTGCTACCTGGCTGGCTGTATCTGCGGTAAAACCATTCCTTTTTTTGTATGTCGAAATTATTGAAGACTTTAAGTAAAATGAAAAATGCTAATCTTTTACATTCCAGAAAGGCTGAAGTCGTTTAGGCCAGACAACGTGACGAAGAAACCTTGTAAGTTATTTCTGCATCCCTCCTCTGCATTTACTGCTTAGCATTTCAGCTTTCCATAACCTTTAGACTTAGCGAAGAGTTCATCACTTTTGGCATATTTTTTTTTTACATGCCAACCTCCCTGGCGATTTTGGCTTCTGCGCGTAACTTCAAAGCTACGATAAACTTCATCCTTCAGCATAAATTTAGTTGGGCGACAAAGCAATTTCGATTGTGGTCCTCCTTCGTTCTGTGATATCTGTGCGCCGACTACAGCAAGATTGTAATTTCTTATCTTACCATACGTCGATAAGAAATGTGAACTAAAAATATTGAAGGAATTGAAGAAATAGTGTGTTCAAGAGTAATAAAACACAACTTCAAGAACCCTTCTTGAGCAGCGGGCATTACGATCAAAATGTTAATTGGCACGAATCATAATGGGCTCACTCTGAAGAATTACTACCTGCAGTACCTGAATGCTGTTTAGGCGACCTCTACAACCCTTCAATAGCTTTCAGTGCGAAAGCCGTACTTAACACGGTGCCAGCCAGAAATCTTGTGTGAAGTCTCGGAGTAACTCGGGTATAAGTTCGGGTTAGTTCGGAGGAGCGTCGCGCCAGCTGCAGCCAATGGGAGGGTGACCTTGAGGGTGACCTTGGACAGTCATAGCATAGCAGCAGCGCATGCAGAAACAAAATAAATACTGCCGCGACTGCATGGATTTCGAAAACGCGGCGGCGCGAACAGATCGCCTTCGCTGGCCACTGCACGAGAGGACTGTGCTATCGGCGCAGCCGATCACGGCACGTGTTAAGCTGCAACATACTCTTGGGCTGTGCATTGAACGTCGTCGTCTTCATCAACTTCCATCTGCGACGCGAACATATCAGATCAGCTTAACCTCGATCAGAGCTTAACCTGAGTCTAATATCGAAAAAAAGGCCAACATAGTGTGCGTCTCGAATCAGCTGACGGCCACTGCGTCAAGGTGTGACGATGCGGAAAATAGGATGCGGCGTTCAAACCTTCTATTCTTCGGAATAGAAGATGAATCAGATGAAGACTGGGCAATGTCCGAGGAGAAAATAATAAAATTCTGCGCGGAAAAGTTAGAAATCACCGCTACCAGCCATCAGCTTGAGCGGGTTCACCGACTGGGGAAATATAACGCTGTGAAGCGGAGGCCAGTAATTGCAAAGTTGACCTTTTTCAAGGACAAAGCACTTTTCCTGTCATCAGTTTGGAGCTGTTGACGCGATTTTTTTTTGTTTTCCTGCTAGATATGTTTCTTTCATTTTCTGTGCGTTGAATTGTAATTTTCATATGTATAAATAGTCTGCGACGAGTTAACACAGATACATGTTCATTTCTCACATCAAAACTATTTCAGATATAGCACCTGTCTTACTGCACATTCCATTGCATACTTTTTTTTTCTTCGCTGGTTCTAAGTCCTGCATGTATATATATATATATATATATATGTGTGTGTGTATGTGTGTGTGTATATATATATGTAATAACGTGACAGTCTGTTGGCCTTGTCAATTAGGGGTGGGAGCCTCGTCAAGCTACTGAGTTTGTGGCTTTTTGCTCCTACCCTAGCATTTTTTTTTCTGCTCTTCAGGACAAAAAATGCTGAATAAAGTTGATTGATTGATTGATTGAACTTAAGGGAACAGATTTTGCAGTCCGTGAGGATTTTGCGCTTACAACACGCAAGTCAAGGGCAAAGCTGACCGAGTTCGCAAAGCAGCATAAATTGAAGTATAAGTTATCAGTTGGTAAACTGCGCATGGGCTCAAAAACGTCGTTACTGATGCTGTCGTGCAGTTAGATCAGTAGCTCATACGAGGCAATAGTACGCGCATCCACAAAAAAACTTAACCTGTCTTATCTTCCCCTTTATCAGTATCATTTACTAATATCCGAAGTATCTTATCCAAGAGCGCTCATGCCTCATCTTTTCTCGGAGACAGTGACTCCGATATTATAGCCTTCACCGAAACATGACTACATCGCGATATAAAAGACAGCGAAGGTCTTTCTGGCTCCAACTCATATAATGTGTACAGGCGTGATCGCATTCATAAGCGAGGCGGGGGCGTACTTTTAGGCATAAAAAAAATCGCTCGCATCATTTGCTATAAATACCGATTCCGATCTTGAGATCATTTGGACAGCTAGCATTATTTCCTCCATCAAACTTTTGATAGGCAACTGTTACCGCGCACCGAACTCTGATGACTCATTTTCAGATAAACTACGTGTAAGCTTACGAGGGCATTTGAGCTGTTCCAGGCTGATGTAACTTATCTCTACTCGGAGACATTAATTTTCCACAGATCGACTGGGCAAAGCTCTCATCCCCTTCTACTGCTTCAACAAGCTTCATAAATTTGACTTTAGATTTCAACCTATTTCAACTAGTTACCCAGCCCACCCGTGGTCCCAGTACATGAGACCATCTTTACATCAACCCCTGACACAGTGTGTGACATAAATTACTTAGACGGTTTGAGCGACCACAATTTACTTCAACTGAAAATTAACATTCCACTCCCGTTCACTGACATCGCGAGGAAAAAGATTCGCGACTTTAACAGAGGAGATTACAATAGAATAAATGATGATCTTCAGGCGTTTTCTGATATCCTGATGCCTTCTTTTCAAGACAGGTCAATAGAAGATAACTGGATTCTTTTTAGAGACAAGCTCGCAGAACTTGTAGGCAAACATGTTCCACTTATCACGGTATCAAATGGCAAATCTAATCCCTGGTTTACAAGAAAGCATCAACGCATGAGAAATAAGAAAAAACGATTATACAAAAATGCAAAGCATGAATATATGCCATGCGCGTGGGGTAAATATAAAACCTACCTAAACCTTTATTGTTCTGCCCTTTGTGACGCTAAAAATAAATATTTTTGAAAAGACCTTCCTGCGCTACTTAAGAATACTCCAAGCAAGTTCTGGAAAACAATCCGTCAGAATAGCGTCAGTAATGATACCTCAATACATGACGTCAACAACACCCTCTACTCCGATGCTAACTGTCCTAAAGCATTTAACTCGTTTTTCGCATCTGTTCCCACCGAAGAAGATAATTCTAACATCCCGTATGTACCAGATTTTGATTACCCCTACATGGCACGAGTTGACATTACACTCGATGGCATACAGTACACCTGATAAATAACCTTAAAGTATCATCTTCCTCTGCTGTTGATGAATTTAATTCAGAAATACTAAAAAAATACCATTTCTGTCTCCAGCATCATCTTACTTATATCTTTAAGCAGTCAATATCTACAGGTGAGCTCCCCACCGATTGGAAAATAGGAAAGGTTGTACCAGTTTTCAAAAGCGGCAACAAACACTCGGGATCTTTAACGTGCACTGACATCGCACAGCACACGAACGCTAAGGCGCCCGTGTGCTGTGCGATGTCGTTAAAGATCCCCAGGTGGCCGAAATTATTCCGGAGCCCTCCACTACGGCACCTCTTCCTTCCTTTCTTCTTTCACTCCCTCCTTAATCCCTTCCCTTTCGGCGCGGTTCAGGTGTCCAACGATATATGAGACAGATACTGCGCCATTTCCTTTCCTCCCAAAAAAACCAATTATAACACTCGCACGAAAACTACCGCCCCATCTCACTTACCTGCATCTGTTGCAAGATGATCGAACATATTTTCGCATAACATATCTACAATCACCTGGAATCTAATCATTTTTTTTTCACTAAGCAGCATGGTTTCAGAAAAGGCTTTTCCTGTGAGACACAGTCGTTTGAGCTTAAAACCGACCTACACTTCAACATGAACAGTAACTTACAAACTGATTGCATCTTTTTGGACTTTGCCAAAACATTTGATCGAGTAGCACATTGCCGACTAATATCTAAACTTTCTGCGCTCAAATTAGATTCTTTAACTCTGTCACGGGTCCGTAATTGTTTTTCTAATCAGCCAGCAATTCACCGTTGCTAACAATTATTCCTCTCCTCTCTTCGACGTTACATCGGGCGTGCCGCAAGGAAGCGTCCTCGGTCCATTGCTCTTCTTAATTTACATTAATGACCTGCCAGTAAACATCTCATCTTGGATACGCATATTTGCTGACGACTGCATTATTTATCGACCAATAAAAAGTACTAATGACCACCGTGCACTTAAAAGTGACCTCGATTGCATTAACGACTGGTGTAAAACGTGGCTAATGACTTTAAACATTTCTAAGTGTAAGATAATTTCTTTCAGCCGAAAATCAGACAATTAGGATTTTCACATTAATAACGATACATTGGCTCGGACTACGCATTATAAGTATCTAGGCGTCCATCTTTCACGAAACCTTACTTGGGCTGAACACATAACCACCATTTTCGCTAAGGCTTCCCGGTCACTCGGTTTCCTTCGCCGTAACCTGAAATGCACTACCCTGCACGTGCGTAAACAAGCCTACATTACTTTTTCCAGACCGCAGCTACAGTACGCTTCATCCATCTGGTCACCTCATCAGAAATATCTAATAGAGAAGTTGGAAGTTGTCCAGAATAAGGCTTGTCGTTTCATTTCGCAAAATTGCAGCTATCAGTCAAGTGTACCCCAACTAAAAATCGAAATTTCACTCCACTCGTTGCAAATTCGTCGCTACATTGCCCTTTTATCTATCTTTCACAAATACGTCCATGCCACTGATTCACCGCTAGCACATCTACAACGTCCCTCCTACTTATCACATAGATTGCATAATAACTACACCTATGCCCGCACTTATGGCAGCACACATGCTTTCAACTTCTCGTCACTCCCGCGTGCCATCCGCCTCTGGAACGATCTTCCGGACTGCATCGGCCTGCAGGGTAATCATGACATCTTTCGCAAACATCTACTCAAACACTTCAGTGATAACGCTTAGCACGTCATTTATATAGTCACGATTTACATAACTTCGTTTTCACCTGCTTGAGACTATTGCCTCTTTGCTTCTGTTGATGCGCGGCTTTCCTCATGTATGCCTGATATACTTTCTTTTGCATTCGTATAACGTTTTGTGCATTTCCCCTATTTTTGTTACATGACGCATAGTTGTTTTTTACTTTTATTACGTTTTGTGAATTGCGATATCGTATCTGAACTCACCTGTTTTTTTTTCTTGTGTTTTGCTGTACTTTGCTATGTTTTTTTTTCTAACCTATTTTTCGCAAACTTCTGTATTTGACTCGCCTTACACAATGCCTCTCTGGAGGCCTGTAAGGTATCTGTAAATAAATAAATAAATAAATAAATAAATAAATAAATAAATAAATAAATAAATAAATAAATAAATAAATAAAAGATGTGCCGACGACCCAGCCAAGCAGAACCATGAGCCAAATTGGTCAGACATACGTTCTGCACAACTATTCGGTTTAATTACGTTAAAACCCTACTAACCTTTTCAGCAAAACTTGGGCGCGAGGCTAGGCACCTACTGGAAATTTTGAAATGAAAATGAAAGCAAAAGAGTTCTCCGAGACATTTTCATTATACAGCTCTTTTTTCCTTATTAGGAAAACTTTTAATGCTATACTGAATTACAAGTAGGTTATTAGCAAACATGGCTCAGTTAGCAAGTCTGTACAGAAGTTTTAGACAACGCAGTTATCAACATACTGCTTCTGTGGCTGTGTTGAGATTCCCAAGAGAATACTCAACGTTTTAGGATATCTAATTGGGTAATTCAGGGGCGTGGTATTATTCATAAAATCGACGTGCGGCGCCTATTTGTAAACTCTCTGGATGCGTCCTACGACAACACGTATTATTTATTTACACAGTCATCAGTATTATCATCTTATATTTTGCTTCTATTATAACAATGGTTCCTTCACTTACAGAATGTGTATATCGAAGATAACAGTGAATTGTTTGTCTGAAGTGCTTGGCGTCCTCTCGATTATTCGTAAGCCGCCTTCGCTACGCTATGTTTGGGATCTGGAGCGCATGCCTGTGAAGCTGATAACATTGCCAGGCATGCGTATTTGATTTCGAAGATAAAACATACATTTACTTTGTAATTGGGCGGCACAAAAGAATTTCACGGAATTTTCCACCTAACCGAACCGAGACAGGCTGCATCCAAAAGTACGCATGTATTACACGTGATAGCAAATACGACTGTCCTCATAAACACGTTCATCGAGGTCACCATTGTTGTCTGTACGCAGTGTGTCTGTCGCCATGTCCTCTGGGAAAACGATGTGTGGAAAACTCAACCAAAGATGAGCGCGGCTGCTTCCTGCGTGGCTGCACATGTGGTAAGCTACCACTTGCCAAGAAACCAATAACATTTAGCCCCTCGTGTAGCTTTTGGCTTGTTCCAATACAAAACAGCGGAATTCCTCCTCATAGTTCAGGCCTTGTTTTTCCCTTCAAGGTACTGAAACCGCTCGTTCGTGTGGTTATTAGGTAACTTTGCGCATGAAGGAGCGCCACCGTTCCTTGGTCTTTGGAGACATTTGCGACTGTGAAACTTTTCCTCAACATATAAATTTGTCTGCGTTAGCGTTACATTTGCTCCTAATTGATTTCTCACGATTTTGGTTCCAGACTTACCAGGACCTACGAATACTGCGTGCCTTCACATATTCTTCGGCTTTAGTTCTATAGCCGGATACAACTCAAGAACGAAGCGTCTTTTCCCCGTCAAAGGACCTCCTTCCAGCCAATGGCATCGGCTGATTCTCGTTACCCTGCTAGCGAAACAATTTAGGGTGCCTACGACAACGCAGGGAGGACACAGTCCCCGACCATGGTGTGAGGGGACTAGCCCTTTTCATCTGTTACTCCCTGCATTGTCACACTAGCAGGTTTCTGAGAATCGGCAGACGCCATTGGCTGGAAGGGGGTCCGTTTAAGGGGAAAAAAACCGCTTCGTTCTTGAGTTGTATCCGACTATAGTCAACGTCTCTGACTGTGCCCTGCGGGATTCTCCGTTGCCGAACAGTGTCCGTATACCTGTATATCTGAAGTAGCAATTAATAACCAGGAATTAAAATTACCTTGAAGATTGCCGTACCCACTAATGCACCGACATAACTGTTGCAAAAGGAAGAACTTAAATGCAGCAGAAATATTCTTTCCAGACTTTTACAGCATGCACATGACATTGCTGAATATGTCATAGTGTTATGCTTATGCTGCAAGCACTCATTATGTGGTTAACAAGCAATTGTATTGCGTGCGCATTCAGAGCTGGACTGCCCTCCTCGTTGTCCAGCGGGTCGACGGTGCAAGAAAGGATCGCCCAAGGACTTCGAGGGCTGCTTTATCTCCGGCTGTGCATGTGGTAAGTGAGCGAAGTCGTGGCATATTCGGAAAAGCGAAAGCAAAGCGGAGCAGGATTATGGAGCCGAGGACGAGGGGGTGTAGGAGTGAATGTGCTTTGCTGTGCTGTGGCCGCCTCACTATCCAGAACAGCAGCTTGGGCTTGTTGGTTTTCCATCCTCATGTCAACAGCGCAGAACGCAGACGGGACACGAGAAGAGAAGCACACACAACGAGCTTCGGAAAAAGGCGAATTAAAACACTAGCCACTTTCGCTTGAGTCAGTGCGATAGTCGTTCATGTAACAGCCACGGCCCTTTGCAACACAGAAGATCATCATGTGCACATCTTGGTGCTGTGTCCAAGGGTAGGATGCCGCAACGTATCTCGTGGGGGACCACCGGGGCAAACATGGATGGCAGAGAAAAGATCGACCTGGAACTCAAACTTAATTGGTCGATTTTTTGCATATAGAAAATACTTCGGCGGCTGCACACTTCTTGCATCGAAGCCTGAATGACCCTAGCTATTTTCCGCGGTAAGTTTATCGGGTGCGAGAAGCTTTCAAGATATGTTGCCTAAAATGCCGCCGACAGCCTGAAACTTCGTAGAAATACGCGTGCCACTTGATTCTGTCGGAACGCTCTGTCCGCGTGTTGAAAAGCGAACAAAAAGATAATACCGCGTGCTTCTGGCGATAAATAAATGCAGAGCATACTTAGAGAAGAAACTGTTTTTTTTTTGCGGCAGTGAAATGCTGCATCATGTATTAGCCAAACGTAAAGGAATGAGCTGTAACTGAATTTTACAGTTTACTGAGTCGCAGCCACTCCGTTTCTATCAGACTATTAAGATGAGCTGTTCCACGTTGACTTTAGTGCTATGGAAACTGCTATACTCGCAAGCTTCCCTGTAATGCCACACATAACGCTATGGGTAAACAAACCAACAAACAAACAAGCAAACAGACGAATATATGAATAAATAACAAACGAAAAGTAACTTACTTTATTGTCTGGTTTTTACTTTTGTCTAGAAAGCATTCCTGAAGTGTCCTGGACACCGACAGAAACTTCCTCCAGAAAGATAGCGACTTCAACAACCTCAGAAGGTACAGGCCTCCTCTTTCTGCGATTAATAAGCTGATAATTGTGGACGATTATTTCATGAAACAGCGCACTAAAATAGTCTGATCTGCACCCAAATGCTGCCCGAAACATGCCTTTCGCGTCCATGTAGAGAGCACCGGCATATTTTTGAACCCTGGCTAAAGTTACTGGGGACTTCCAGTAGAATTCACACCCTTTGTACGTTCATTTCATGCTCTTATTCTTTCGGAATTAATCATTTTATCTAATCGCCAAGGGCAATAAGATAACTCTTGCACAGGAAATATCGAAATTTGGATAAGACGAAAAATTACTTCAGTTGGCGTTGCGCGCTTGCCGTCAACGCACCCTTTCCATTCTCACACCAGGAGCGAAGTTTTGAATAAAGCATCGCTCATTTCCCGTGAGAGTGCGCTCATTACTGTTTCTTTTTTTTTTTGCTAAGTTGTGCACCACTGTTATCTTCATGGCAGCGCTTGGCAAAGTGCTTTCTTTTGTTTGCTCCAAACATCGAACACTTGGGCGTCTCTTGTATCCCTGTTCCACGATAACTGGCTATCAATGCGCACAAAATGAACAATACAGTGGAAAGCCTCAGGGTGGTTGCCGAGGTTTCGACAAGAGAACTTGTCTTCGCCTGGGCAAAGCGTTCATCATTGATGGCGTTTATATAGGACCTTCACTCCGAGGAGGTAGGCCCTGTAAGTGGGAGGAGGAAGCAGGTTCACTCTTCTCACTTCACACCCTCTTCCCCCTCACCGGGCCGTCTTCCTCGCAGTGACGGCCCTATGAGCAACCTACGCTGCCAAGGTGGCAATGCAATTGTTCCATTCGGTGACTCAAAACTGCTTTTGCTAGCCGCTTGGGCCGCTGCAAACCCGAGAGCACATTCTGCGTGATTAGATACCCGTGTTTGGCTGACAGCATTCATTGCCTAGCTTCTCTCGGCGTAGCCCAGATAGCTGACGCACGGCACGTGCGCCTTCGACAGAGCGCGGAGGCTCACGCCAATAAGCGCCTGAAGGTGGCGCGGAAAAGTACCAAGAGTACTGCCCAAAACTGCTTGCTCTTCTCGCTAGGCCGTGTGTTATGGCGCTACAATCGGCACCGCAAATTTCAGCGCAAGTTCTCCATTTAGACCGTGCCAATGATGAACGCTTTGCCCAGATGAAGCCAATTCCTCTTGTTGAAGCGTTGGCAAGCACCCTGTGGTTTTCATCTCTTGTGTTAATTTTGTGAGTGTCAAGAAACCATCTACCTGCCCTCTCTCCCATGATAATCAATAAAGGCATTTGCAAGACATTCCGCCTTATGTTATATTTTGTACCTCCTCCCTGTGTAATGCCTTCTCTGAGGGCCTTTGGGGTATGTAAGTAACTAAATAGGTAAATAAATAAGAGTGTGTAACGGTGGACGATCGGTGCAGGAACTCACCGGCCTGTAGAAGAAACGACATTGCATGCTAGAGCGGACCCAGGGAGCTTTCCGTTGGGTTTCGTTGACAGCCACATCTTAATTCCAGGTAAAAGGTTGTTTGCTTGAAATATCTGCTGTATTAGTTAAATTAATGCAATTCAAAGTCACCGGATAGTAAAAGCACGTTTTTATATCTAATCCAGCACATGTTCGATTACAAGAGCGCAATAACATGGGGTACTCTGCCCTGACCCAGTCTTGACGGCGGCTGTGGGCTCCAAGAATATTGAAAATATTGGATTTATTTCCTTTTATTGCTTAAGCTTCCTTAACATTCCCGCGGTAGCAGACGATTGCTCTGTTTAATGCTTATTCTTGCAGTTTCGTTTGCACCCAGCTTCCATCTTATAAATGAACTTCAGCAGATGGCTTCCTTTGAGTGCCATCAAGAGATATTTCTTCAAGGCATTTCATTAAACGCGCATATTATGTACAATCTTGGTCAAGAGTCTTAAGCTTCAGCCGCATAGCAGAGCCATTACGGCACTATTAAAGACCGAATGACCTTGAAATGCTAGCAGAAGGTTTCTTGCGTTAGAGAAGCGTCCTGCTTGACTTGTGTTTTGAATGATCCACTACACGGAGCAGGAACATTCACTTCGCTGCAGCTGAACGCTGTGTCCTTAAGACATTTGACCAAGACTGTACATCCCCCCGTCAAAAGTATACAGCCCAAAGGGTTTGCTTGTGAGACCTGCTGTATGCTTCGTCATGCATCCTCAGTGACCGTAATCTCAGGAAGGAGGAATGGCTTCGCATCCTCAATCCTCCCAGGCTTTGGACTGCCAGATGTGCTATGCCGCCCCGCTAAGCAGCTTAGAAGCAAACTTCTTGAGCTGTTTACTTTTGCCGGGGGCTGTACGTCTTTGTGTGCAAAACATGCATATCCGAATAGTCACTAGGTCGTCACCTCAGGGTGCGTCAACTCGCGTCGTAGACTGATAAAATAGCAAAAGGACTCATATAGGCATTGCCTGTATTTACAGATGACTCTGGAATCCTCGTGGTTGGGGACACTTACGTTGTTCCAGATGCTCGCAGCTTGTATCTAAATCAAGCGCAAGACAAGTGGAGGTGGAATGCTTCCATTGGGGACATTAAGCGGCCTTCTGAAAACGCCTATTCCGAAGGTGACCGACACAGCACTGGCACCAAACCATCGACGAAGCCGTCTGAAAGTGGCGGCAGAAGTCATGCCGGCAATGAGTCGCGAGAAACAGGAAACCGCATTACTTCAGCACTGGCTCATGCTCAAGACAATTCAACCAGAGACGATGACACAAAAAAGAGAGAGCCAGCCACATCTCATCAAACGCTGTCAAAAGAAAGCGTCGAGAAGATATCGCATTCGGAGCCAAGTGTAGGCCGTAATGACAGAACCTCCTCTACAGACACGCCCATTGCTCTGGACGATGAAGCTGGCGAAGATGACGAGTACAGCCTTCTGAGAGAGTTGTTGCCGGAAGACGATCCCGTCAGGAAGAGAGTTGTGAACGTAACCAGGAGAGCAGAGGTCTTGGATGGCTCGCACCACAATCAGAGTACTGCTGTGCGGACAATTGACAGTCATACATCTCCATCTGTTCATCGACGAAAATCAATATCCCAGACTCACAGGTAGAGAAGACCTGTTTCTGGTGCAGCCAGACAATAAAGGAAGGTTGTCTTTGTGTAAACAGAGGAGCCGATAATATGTTTTAACTTTTATTTGTTCGTTTTGAGAGGTACTCGACTCAAAGAGGGCGTAACCTTTTGGTGAATATAATTTATTAGTGTTAGATGATCTGGTGTCTGTAACGGCTCCGTACGTGGCATAACTACCCTCTTAAACTCGCGCCAAACATAGTTTATCAATCACTGAACCAGAGGTGCACCTGAAATATAACTTGAGGTGCATAAATTCTGGTACTTGTATCTATAAAGGGGCAAGAATTCACATTATTCACGTCTGGAAGGATATCTCTTGAAGCCTGGTTCACGGATTGTAACCAGTTTGGAAACAACTGACAGTGCATGAGAATACCACATTTAGGAGGACTTTGTTACGCGTAAAGGTTTAGTAAGATTCAGTGCACACAGGGAAGTTTTTAAGAAGGGAATACGGGAAGTCCTACTTACATTTACAGCGGCAAGCCTGCTTATTTCTGCGATAACTATTTGATCGGTACCTGTTTCGAGTCCTCGTAGATTACACTTCATTTTTGGCAGGAAGGAGGCTTTGTGAGTCACTGGAACATACACTAAAAAAAAGAGAGCGTCTTTATTAATGTTGAAATGAGAGGTGGTGTCTGGTTGATCTTTTTTGCATAATTGAGTAAGACACGCGGCATGGAATGGAGAAGTGAAAAAAAACTTATGAGGTGCACTTAAGTCTCCTCACGTGTAAAAATGCGAAAGCCGTCTGCGGTTCGCCTCCTGCGCCATCTGCTGGGCCAGGGCCGTACACTGCAAGGGGATTTTCAGTAGGTGCCGCATGATGGCTCTAGGACTGCACGCCAAGCACGGATGAAATTTGCCGGAAACGGAGGAAATTTGGTATTCGCCTGATTGCAATTTATTTCATTAGTATGCAAGAGCACAGAACCCTGCACCACTGAAAAGATGGGCGTAGAGCGCATTTTTCATTTGTTCCAAGATAATTTTTTGACTTCCATTATATGCGCATTGTTTCGCTTTATTGAACACACTGGGCGTTTCCTTTTCGTATTTTCTAGCCCTGCGAAGTGCAGTTCATATACCGTCAAGGATTGCGAATTTATCCTTGTTAGCGTCTCCGTGGTGCGAGGCCGCTCCATTAATTCACAGGCAGTAATTAACTGGTTGCTCTGAAGCCACTGTGAAGGCTGGAATGAAGCTTAAAGAAAAGCACGCCAAACGTCCTGCCCTCCGAGTCACAGCTGAAACTGTCGCTCGCTTGTTGGGCGACAGAAACTTTGTTATTGAGCTTAAATCTGAGAAAAAGGAGTATCTGGTCAGTGTTATTGCATTGCGCAATAAGACGAAGACGCTGCAAAAACTGGTACTGCCCGTGCTTTTTTACTGTTTTTTTAAAGACCTGACTCGTTGAAAGCTTCTCCTAAAATAGATGTCAAAGAATGAATTTATCTGCTCCACTAAAAGATTCCACATTCCATTGCGTTATATCCTAGCTCGCTTACACATATGGGTGCCATACAGGAGATGTGGAACGCGGAGTGCAGCCGCCAATCCCCACGATAGGTATGTGCCATTCCAACAGAGGCCAACAACAATACCTTAACCTGCGCCGTTATATGTAATTGAGCTCCGCTATTCCGTATCTTGTTTTGAGTCATTTCTCGCCGATGCACCTTATAGTAGACATTTAATGGCCGCATTTTCTGATCTTCACTTTCTTTCTTTAATTTAACCTTTCCCGCACCGCTCTCCTTCCGTTTTTATGTCCCAAATTCCCTTCCCCATGCAGAGTATAGCATGCCAGCGATTTTTAAACGTCGGCTAAATTCTCTGCTTTCTCATTTAATGGTTTTTTTTCTCTCTCTCTCTGCACCAAACCCTAGCCGTTCTCTCACCGTGGGCATGAGCCATTTCACCTGAGGCTAGCAACAACAAAAAAACATGACGTCAGGGCACCTGCCCTCGCCGCTCGCGCCTTGCTCGCGCTGAACGGCCAGGCCTTGCCAGTGCGGCCGCTGCGCTACGTTCGGCTCGGTCACCTCGCTACTGTCAGGATTAGCTCCGCACCAGGGCGCCAGTCCGACAACAGCGACCATGATTTCCCGCCCAGTGTCACGGGAGCAACAGGAGGCCTCGCACAGAGCCCCCAGCGACGACAGCATCCAGCCGGAGGATGAGACAACGCCTCAAGAGGGCTCTACTGCTGACATCTTTGAAGTGGACCTCACTACAGAAGCAAGTGTCTTGGAACTAGTTTGCGACGCTCCAGAAAACGAGGCTCAGTCACCGGCCGACGCAACCGGCAGGGTGAACCATGACACAATGACCGTGTCCACCGGAGCCTACGTACCTATGTTAGGCCCCGCTTTTTCACAATCACCCGCCAAAGAACAAAGTCCCAATGCTACGACTGCATCAACGTCACCTGCGCCTATCGACTACATCATGGGGGAGCCAAGCAGCAGACCAGAAGAAGAGACAACTTGGGTAGTGCTGCAGCAGGTGGCCCCCTTGGAAGATGCTGTTGGCGGAAGTAGCCAGGAGGCAGGTGTTTCGGCCCTTCTGGACAACGACACTGGATTCGACGATGACATGTGCCCCGCCCTTCGGGACCACACATACGGACGACGCGGTTGGACCTACGGAAGGAGGAAGCGAAGGCTGACCAGATCGGAGCGCGATGCCCTCCGCAAGCGTAGCAAGCGTCGCTGTTTCAGCTCAACCGACGCCGACGACTCCGGCTGGGAGGGTGACGACGAACTCTCGGAGGAGAGCGAAGACGAACTTGAAACGTCGCCGGAATTTCCTGTCTGCTTCTCGCCCCCACGAGTGCTTATCAAATCAGTTGTCATAGTAGCAGCCAAGATCATATGACTTGCCTCAATGACCAACTCTGCGGGCTGAACCAACGGTCGGCTAAATAAACACCATGACTGCAAAGAACCCAGGACGTGTGGGTTGTGGTATTACTGCCTTTTAGCATTGCCATTCCCCTGCAAAGTAAAATTAAGAACACCTGGGGTAGTCGGCAAGTATGACAGCTCTTTTAACGCGATGGCGTTGAGGTTCCCGTACAGCTGAAAACCCGGCGTCGCCGGCTGAGCGAAAGAGCAGATGGCCCACTTATGTCACACGACCTTGTGACGTCGTCACAACCTGCCCATTGTAGTAGGTGGCAACCTACCCACAGGACTGTAAGCAAACTGACCACAGTGGCAGGTGGCAGTTAAATTAATGATTGGTCACTAGAGTTTGTTCGGGAAGAGTAACCTTGGCCTTACAAGCTCCACCAATGGCTATGTTTGAAAAAGTCACCAGCAGGGGCAGTGGCGCAGCTTAACCGCTGCACCAGTGCACACCAGAGTAGAATGAGGACTTCCAGCGATCTACGAATGTAAAGTAGAAAATTACCAATTCCGCGTATAGTATGGGCATAAACTCATTAAAGCTGTCGCGTCATACTCTTAAGGTGATGCTTAAATGCCCCCCTCCAGCTTTTAGTGCTTTAATTAGCACTTATTCCCCGAACTTAGGTGTTGTGTGTTTGTCTTTGTCTTTTTGTCTGTTCGTCTGCAGCCGGTTTTGTGGTAGGCTGCTCGCCTGCCCACCGTGTCGGGCGGCAGTCCAATCGGGAGATGTTGCTCTGGAAGAGCACCTGGAAGATCACCTGAGGGATGCTTCTCGCCTTCTTCTACTTTACCTGCAGGACACGGATTTGGCCTCCACATGGTGACCTCAGGAGTGTCTTTTTGGGTTTTTGCGGACAGTGTTTTTGTGATTTCTATTTAAGTGTCGCTACGGTGGAGCAATTGCCGGCAGCAACTGCAAGGCTAATCCCACCGGTAGTTTACAACCACTCAACTCAACTCACCTGCCATAGAAGGGCAACGGTGCATCTTAACTTGACCGCTGCACCACTGCGCCAGGAATGGTAGGAAGACTCCCAGGGATCTATGAATGTAGAGAATGACCAATTCCGCATATATGGGCACAAACCCATTATCGCTGTCCCAACAACTGCCATCCGTGACCACTGGATCTGGATACTGGAACCGAAGTGAAAACCCAAGTGCTTGCGCACCTAATTCGCGTTTTGCCTAACTACGCAAATCGACCATCGTTTTTTTTTTGTCAGGATATCTGAGACCGATGGAAGAAATGGCTTTGTATATAGGGCAAAACCTCAAGCAAGGACGAACCCTAGGAGATGGAACAAAGCAGCGCTTAACCCTATAACCTCTGCTGTGCTCTCTCTTTGACTGCCGCGCTGCCTCGGTGCAAGGAACACGATGTCCTCGATTAAGTCATCTCAGCTAATTCATGAGCGACTTTCATGTGCTTTGTTCATGCGAATCACAAAAAAATGCAAGCAGTGAAGCTGTTCCTGTGTCGCAGTAAGGTTCGCACGCAAACAAAGGGGAGAAGCAGGCAAACCGAAGGAATGGTGGCGTAGAACGGTTGGTGCATTTGTTGTCGGCCTCACAAATGACCCCTTTATCTGTACCCCTCTTTCCTCTGCATCTCAACTTTATCCTTCTTTTTTCGTTACTTTCCTTGGTTCCTCAACTTTCTCTGCCTCGTCTTCGTGATCCCTTGGCCGGTACGCAGAAAATAAGAAGAAAATGTTCATATATAGGTAGACCAAGACGTTTACCAATAGACATTTTACATCGGTAACCTATGACAATCTCGAACGTCATAGAACAAGTTGCTCAGCTACAAACATTCCAAGTAGATCTCGTCCCATCTCTCTTCGCTGCCAAATGCGCGTCTCGGCGGTTTTCAGCATTAACAAACAAACAATATTCGCGGCAATATTTCTTTGCTTTGCTTTTCTCAATTTAATAGTTATTGGAGTATTGCGATATGAGCTTTTGTGGTTCATAATTTCACGTTCTCTCGAGTACCCCCGCTCCCCGGCCCTTTTCTCCCACTGGCCATTTTATATCCAGCTTTGACTTGCTACACTACTGAAAGACGGCCTCTGCAAATGCTGCCATTCAATAAATAATGAATACGGCCAAATGGAGCTGGCAGGGGGACCAATCACCACTGGAGAGGAAAGGGAAAAAAGCGAAGGGACGCCGTGAAACTTAAAAATGTCGAACCGCTGTTCTTTTTCAGACCGCGCTCTTCTTGATGTAGAATCCATCGGTGTTGCTATCCCGCGTGCTTTCATTTTGCCTTTATTGAGTACAGGTGAGCGGCAACCTCTGCCTCCCGATTCATGGTTAATCGCCCAGTGTGGGTATGTGCCATCTTTGAAAGGCTAACAACAGCAACAACGACAGGAGAAACTAGGTAAAGACAACCGCATATGCACGCCGCCCAAAGAACGTCGAGGTAACCAAACTGTCGCAAGCTTCATAACACTTGTCGTTGACCTCTGTGGCTGCAGTCGCTTCAAAAGAAGACGAAGCCTTGAGGTTCTGATTCACTGGCCGTATGCTTTATCTTTGTGTAGGCTATTTTTCATAGCTACCTGAGAATTTTTTACTCCGATCATACATCTATTGGACTGCTCGTCTTACGCCATCTGGAAGTGTTTCTTGTTAATAATAATAATTGGTTTTTAATAATTGTTTTTCGGGGGAAGGAAATGGCGCAGTATCTGTCTCATATATCGTTGGACACCCGAGTCGCGCCGTAAGGGAAGGGATAAAGGAGGGAGTGAAAGAAGAAAGGAATAAAGAGGTACCGTAGTGGAGGGCTCCGGAATATTTTCTACCACCTGGCGATCTTTAACGTTCACTGACATCGCACAGCACACGGGCGCCTTAGCGTTTTTCCTCCATAAAAACGCAGCAGCCGCGGTCGGGTTCGAACCCGGTAACTCCGGATCAGTAGTCGAGCGCCCTAACCACTGAGCCACCGCAGCGGGTCAATGTTTCTTGTTTCCCTAATGTATTTCCAGTCGTGCAATCATGAGATAGAGACCGAGGAGAAAGAAGTAGTGTCGAACTGAGCGGCACCTGTAGTAGTGAGAATAAAGCTGCTTTTTCATTTTCTTTTTTCTTATCTCCATTTTTAATCCAAATTCGAGTCTAGGTCCCAAAACTATCCGATTACTCTACTCCTTGCTCATGAGTGCGTTTGTACCAGCGATGCACCGTGGACTATTTCCTGCCGTGGGTATGTGGGCTTAATAGTCTGTGGATGTCATCATCATCATCATCAAAAGCTGAACAGACCGCTCGTGACGTGCTTGCAGAAAACAGACGGCTTGACCACCTTCCTCTCGCTGAATCAGTGACACGTCATTGCACGAGTGAGCCCGCAGAGACATGGTTTTCCCTTCATCGTCAGAAGAACAGTCGGAGACAGAGAACAGGGCCCAAGATGACACCGAAGAAAGCTTCACGACGACGTCCAGCGAAGAATGGTCCGACGACGCCATCTTGGGTGTTGATCTCAGCACGTTCGTGAGCTTCTCATACCCAGTCTACGAAGCGCTCCCCAACCAGGTTCACTCGCCGCAGCACGAAGAGGTTAGCCCTGGGACTTCTTCTTCCTCTGGGTACGACCCTCCCGTCTATTGGCATGCCGAACAAGACACTGATGATGAGACTGCATCGACGTCTTCTGCTTCCGACGAAAGCGTCATGATGCAAGAAGAGGCCACATCGAGTGACACTGAGACTGGAAGCGTTGAGGAGAGCGACACTACAGACTCCGAAGACAGGGAATCTGGCTTCGACGAAGACTCAGGGGCTGAACTTGAGGACCATTCTTCGGGGGGGAAGAGGAAGCGCAGGCTAACCAGGTCGGTGCGTGACGCCCGACGCAAGCGCAGTAAGCGTCTCCGTTTGGACGCGCCGAATGAAGAAGGCGCTGGACGGCAGGAAGACGCTCAGGTCTCAGAGGACTCAGATGACCATGGATCGACCCCTCCTTCCCCGCCTTTACTTGCTTTCTTCTTTTGGCATGCTGGGGCACTTATTGGAGCACTGCTGATAGCAGCAGCTGGAATCAGATTATCTGTTTAACTGTATAGCAATTAACAGCTCCCAATAAGCACTGGAACTCCTTTGGACGTCCGGCGGACGTCCTGAACGTCCCTAGGACGTCCATGAAAATTTTAGTGTCCATTGGGAGTGTAGCCCTGGCGGACTGCAGTGTATATGCAGTGAACATCAATGGTGCAATAAAACATCCCGGAAGCCAACGTGTCGTATTTTCTTCCGTTGATTGTTGCAGATTCTTGTTAAAATTTAGCAAATGAAAATTTCTCATTTGAAATAGAGAACTTTGAAAAACCACCTTTCTAGATTTCTTCGACCGAGGACGATCTCTGGAGACTTGCGCCAAATTTCGGATACATCCGTTAGTAAAGACTTCCATGACCGAATTATTTCTAAGATTTCCTTGGCAGCTTTTTCAGCCAGAAATTATGCCCCGTAGAGCCCAGGCGTTTTACGGAAGCCAAATTAAACCTTCACTTGACCGCCGCCTGCCTTTCAAATCGGTCAGCATGACTACCTTTGTTCACGAGATTGCCTCATTTCCGAGCTATATTTATATTCCCAAATGTCAGAGCTAATATTTTGTTCTAACACTAAAAGAGCGAGCGGACTGTTCAGCTTCACAGCGCTTCTTGTTTTAGGTAATACAGTTTTGTAATAAGGAACGTCTTGCAAAGCACAGCGTAGCGAACAACGAGCGGTACAGTCCAGGCACAGACCAGAGGCAGCGGTCAGTCTCGAGCACGCACGAGGGACGGAGCGTTCGGCGCTCGAGCTTCGGAGCGTTCGGCGCTTCTCGTCGTCTTCTTCGTTAAGCGCCAGCCTCTGAAGATTCCAAAGCCGAAGGCCAGTCTTACAATTCCCTCTGGCGAAAGGGCGCCATCCTGGCGGCCTAGGGCGATGTGACGACGGCGGGGTCGTAGTATGGTTTGAGGCGGGTCGTGTGGACAATGGCGCGGCCTCGACGACGATGATCAGGGGATGGCGTAAGGGGTTCGATGAGGTAATTGATGGGGTATGTCTGCTGAAGAATACGGTAGGGTCCCTGATACTTGCTAACAAGTTTGGAGGAAAGGCCGGGACCTGAGGAGGGTACCCAGAGCCAGACCAAAGAGCCAGGAAGGTAAGCGGGAGGAAGTGCAGGGGGATCACGGGTGCTTTTCTGCTGCTGATGGGCGTGAGAAGTGAAGGACCGGGCAAGCTGTCGGCCTTCTTCAGCATAAGTTGCGGCTCGAGAAAGAGTTGTAAATTCGGAAGCATCAGGGCGGTAAGGTAGAATGGTGTCCATTGTGCAAGAAGGCTCACGGCCGTACAGGAGAAAGTACGGAGAAAATCCGGTGGTGGCTTGAGCAGCGGAGTTATAAGCGTATGTGACAAAAGGGAGAACGCGGTCCCAGTTGCAATGGTCGGAAGCAACATACATGGCCAGCATGTCGCCGAGGGTGCGATTAAAACACTCCACCATTCCATTTGTCTGCGGATGGTAGGCGGAGCTGGTGTGGTGAACGATGTTGCATTCCTGAAGGAGAACTTCTACAACTTCAGAGAGGAAGGCCGGACCTCTACCACTGAGCAGCTTGTTGGGCGCACCATGACGAAGAATGATGCGATGGAGAATGAAGGATGCAATGTCGTGGGCTGTAGCGGATGGTAAAGGCGACGTTTCAGCGTAGCTTGTAAGGTGGTCGATGGCAACGATGATCCAGCGGTTCCCGGTTGATGTACTGGGAAGAGGGCCGTAGAGGTCGATGCCAACACGCTCGAAGGGCTGCGCTGGGCAAAGCAGCGGCTGCATAGGAGCGGCGGGTCGGCTAGGTGGATGCTTTCGTCGCTGGCATGCGGTGCAGGACTGAACGAACCGGCGGACATAACGGGCCATCCCACGCCAGTAGTACCGCTGTCGTAGACGAGTGAAGGTCTTCGAGAATCCGGCATGGGCACACTGGGTATCATTGTGGTAGGAAGAGCAAATGAAGGAGCGCAGATGTGTCGGAGTGACCAGAAGCCATTTGTGACCATCCGGGAGATAGTTGCGGCGGTAAAGAAGCTCGTCTTGGATGGCAAAATGGTGGGACTGACGACGGAGAGCACGGAAAGGAGGTCTAGACGATTGGCCAGATAAGAGATCTAAGAGGGAAGTGATCCATGGGTATTTGAGTTGCTCGGAAGCCATATCAGCGGGCTCAGACGTCAAAGAAGGCAGGGCGGATATACAAGGCACTGCCTCAGATGGTACAGGGGAACGTGAGAGGGCATTAGCATCGGCCTGTTTGCGGCCGGAACGATAGATAACGCGAATGTCGTACTCTTGGAGTCGCATAGCCCATCGCGCCAGTCGGCCAGAGAGATCTTTCAAAGAGGACAGTCAGCAGAGGGCGTGGTGATCGGTGACAACGTCAAAAGGGCGCCCATACAGGTAGGGGCGAAATTTGACGATCGCCCAAAGGATGGCTAAACACTCCTTCTCGGTGGCAGAATAGTTGGCTTCAGCTTTTGTGAGTGTCCGGCTAGCGTAAGCGACAACGTATTCGTCAAAGCCTTGCTTGCGCTGAGCGAGTGCTGCACCGAGGCCGACGCCGCTGGCATCGGCGTGGAGTTCCGTCGGAGAACGAGGCTCGAAGTGACGCAGAATTGGTGGAGTGGTCAGGAGGCGAAGGAGTGTCGTAAACGCTTCATCACAGGCTGGCGACCAGGCCGTCAGGACTCGCGCAGGTCGCGTCGTTGTGAGCTTGATGTTTAGCAAGTAGTCGCGGATGAATACTTGGGGTGACTTTTTGGCTTAACCGGATTATGGTATAAATGCTAAGAAAATTAACATTAATGATAGGCGTCACTCAGCGGTCTCAAACATGGTTGAGATTTTCATGATGACGTCCCGTGCGGGTTTAGGGAATCAAAATATAATCGACAAAATTTTATCGCCTTTAAGCCGTAGTTATAAAAACGCTACAGGCATAAAGGCCGAAGTATAGTCTGCACTGGAGTAGGAATCTAACATGACGCAAGTTTGTCACAATATTTTTGTTAGTTTCATTATTCATAATCTTGCATCGAATTTCTGTTATTCCATAACTGAAAAACGAAGAGGGAAGCAACACTCGAAGAAGTTTGAAAAGATTGGAACGAAAGAGAGTTTAGCAAAACTTTTAGATCGGCGAGATGGTGATAAATTTTTTGGGAAGAAATAGTAGCGCAAAAGGAGATTCACGAAAACGCCGAGAACGACAAATACAGACGCTAACTCTCATCTGTTTTTATTCACAGCCAGACCAGCAAATATGCACCGAAAGCTAAGAAAACCCAGACATGTGCAGTGCTAAACAACGTACAGTGACAAGCCACATAAGCATAAAAAAATTCAGAAAAACCGTTCACGAAACTTGATTTCTGCTTCAAGAGCTTGAAAGACGTATGCTAACACATCTATTTCCCCTCTTCTTAACGTGAAAAGATTTTAACAGTTCACGTGCCGTCTTATCGCGACCTCTGCTCAGGATCCTTATCTCATTCAGTCCCGGCTGAAACGCGCTGCACTTCGCGCAATGTCTTGCCAAATTTGCGGGATTTAAACGGCACAAAAAGGGAGGAGGCAGAAAGGCATCCCCTGTGCTTCTTGTTTTCGGGGACTGTTGGCTTCAGTAATGCAAGACTTTCGCATATGGAACCCAAAACGTCTTCCTTCTTCCGACCCAAACGATTGGTCGGCATGGCGTTTTAAAGCGAAAGCTTTACAGGCCTAGTCGAGCGAGTTTTGCAGTGTGTGACAGATTGAGTAACAAAAGTAAAAACAGTGCTAAATTTTACACAAACCGTACAGAAAGGCGGACAGGACGTGTGGTTTGTGTGTTTGTGCTTTGAGTAAAATTCAGCGCTGTTTTTGCTGTTGCACAATGTTCCACCAGCTAGCCCAGCGAGAGGTACTGTTAAGTGACAGATTGAGTTGAAGCGAAGGAAGGGGCTGTGTCCACGTGACTGGTGACGTGACTCACCAATCTCTTGAAAGGGAGATCGCGCCGCTGTCTCTGTCGCCTCGCAGTTTTCAGTTCAGCCCTTGTGCGATGGGACCCGCCGCGGTGGCTCAGTGGTTAGGGCGCTCGGCTACTGATACGGAGCCCTCCACTACGCCACCTCCTTCTTCCTGTCTTCTTTCACTCCCTCCTTTATCTCTTCCCTTACGGCGCGGTTCAGGTGTCCAACGATATATGAGACATACTGCGCCATTTCCTTTCCCCCAAAAAACCAATTATTATTAATTGTGGGATAGAAGGATGGAGGAAGGGCACTGGCCCATCTGTGCCGAAGTTGTCTGCACGGTCCCAGTGGTGAAATTAAGCGGCAAGCTGTGTAGGACCATACTGCAGATGTCTCTCGGCTTGCTAATGAGTTAAAGCGGAAACGTGGGTACGAGCGCAAAGTGGCAGGCTGAAACGAGTGAACAACGGGAACTTCGGCGAGCTAAGCGTCGGCAGAAGGATGCAGAAAGACGACAGCGACGAGCTTTAGAGGCGGCAATGGACGCCTATATATTTCGACGATGGCTTCGGAAACTGACGAAGCGAAGGCAGTGATATGCTCGCAGTAAGAAACGTTCGACTAGCCATATATCGTTCGGTTTGCAACGCTTT
The DNA here is from genome assembly GCA_030143305.2 of Amblyomma americanum. Classification (NCBI taxonomy): domain Eukaryota; kingdom Metazoa; phylum Arthropoda; class Arachnida; order Ixodida; family Ixodidae; genus Amblyomma; species Amblyomma americanum. The sequence continues at coordinate 106,517 of JARKHS020035055.1, read as the reverse complement.
CGCTTGCTTAACCAGGCAGGCCTAGCCGAGCTAAGCCGCAGCCATTTTTCTGTTGAGATGAACTTAGAACCTTACCAAACCAGATTTCGCCAAACCTTAGAATTCAGGATGATTTATCTGTGACGGTTACGCCACCCACCCAATAAATACAGCCCGCAATGATGAACACTTCGTCCATTTCTTAATCCGCCCCGAAGCCGCCGCGGTGGCTGAGTGGTTATAGCGCTCGGCTGCCGGCCCGAAAGACGCGGGTTCGATCCCGGCCGCGGCAGTCGAATTTCGATGGAGGCAAAATTCCAGAGGCCCGTGTGCTGTGCAATGTCAGTGCACGTAAAAGAACCCCAGGTGGTGGAAATTTCCGGAGCCCTTCACTACGGCGTCCCTCATAGCCTGAGTCGCTTTGGGACGTTAAACACCCATAAACCATAAACCAAACCAATCCTCCCCGAGCTGAATATCACCTCTCTCTTGGCTGCGCCAATCGATTGTCTTTATCCGCGGGTGTTAGGTGACCACCGTACCTATAGGAATACGAGTCACCTCTCACAGTGAACAGACGGCAGGTGGCAGTAATTAGTCGCATATGTTCTCAGCGTTCCGAGCAGCAGATACTAAAAGCGACAGCGGGGCAGAAAAAGCCGAAAGACGAGCGCTTAACCCAGGAGTAAGCGGTTTGTGCATGCTTCAGAAAATAAGTGCGATTTTGAAGCCAGCCCGTGCACGCAGCGCAGAGGGCACCTTGAAAGGTCTATTCAGGCACGCAGCTAACCGCGTCGCAGGAGTGACGCAGCAAATGATAAGCCTGCGAGTAGCCTTGAGCCCGTTTGTTTATCTAGTGCAAAGTCAGCGGCACAAAAGACCGTGGAGATAAAGGGTGCCGCGTTATGACGCACGTTAGCTGACGTGATTCGCTGGCGCCAGAGGCTTCAATCGGTGGCCACGCAGAGACACACGCCGGAATTTTCGTCTCGTGGCATCCATACTGCTTACTCAGTAAAAGAAGGGTGCCATCCATTGTTATCTGCATATACTGTGCCTTCATCGGTGTGCGCTGCATACATGGCGGCGTTCATAAAAGTGAAAGTGCAATCATCGCTGCTTCAGTCTTTTCCATCCTTGTTCCATTCGGTGACTCAAAACTGCTTTTGTCAGCCGCTTGGGCTGCTGCAAACGCGAGAACACATTCTGCGCGATTAGATACCCGCGTTTGGCTGACAGCATTCATTGCCTAGCTTCTCTCGGCGTAGCCCAGATAGCTGACGCACGGCACGTGCGCTTTCGACAGAGCGCGGAGGCTCACGCCAATAAGCGCCTGAAGGTGGCGCGGAAAAGTACTAAGAGTACTATCCAAAACTGCTTGTTCTTCTCGCTAGGCGGTGCGTTATGGCGCTGCAATCGGCACCGCAAATTTCAGCGCAAGTTCCCCATAGCCAACTGTTCCCTGTATACCGGTGAAAGGAACGGATAGTCATCGGTTCATCATCATCGTCACCACCGGACCATTATCGTCACTAATCGGAACGCTGAGTTTGCAGTGTTATTACAGTGCAGCTGTTACCAGATATATCCCGCTGTATCCGTTGGCCTCGGCGTAGTAGCGCGGCTCGTCACGTGATTATCAGCCTCACAGCGCTCGAGCGTGACTCAAAAAGAATGCCAATAGCAATGACTAATTCACAAATACCAAAATTACAAATCACAAAAGCGTACATCAGCCGCGCTGGACAAAGGCAAACAGGATGGGCCACGCGTCTTTTTCCTCTTTTTATTTTTTGTTCACGTCCGAAACAACATCACAAACCACAAAAGCGTACATCAGCCGCGCTGGATAAAGCCCTATGTTCGCATCCGATGCTTTATGTCGTCGCTGGTTTGCACGAGGATCACAGTGAATGTGATGACCGATCCAGCCATCTGTAAAAAAAAAAAGTAGGTTGAATTTCAAGACGGCTGGTTGGTATACGGCAATTTTCCAGTAACTCATAATCGCCATCTTCTTAATTATCGCAGCAAGACTCAAGCACAAAAAGAAGTTTTAGAATGGTCTTCAAGTAACCCCGTCCATCAGTATAGGACAGTACCATCCTTTGTAAAGAAGAAATAAATCGGAGTTCAAGCTCAGCAGGACAGCCGCTGCCATTAATACCGTTGTCTTGCTTGCCTAGCCCCTTTTGCCGTGCAGTCGTAGTTATATTAGACACCTTTAGCACACCGTGATACCGGTACCGCAGTACCCGGAGCCCGTACGCAGCCAATGCGCAAATCATCTTGACGGCGTCAGATGGCGCCAGGCGCCCGGCAGCTACACGTGTGACTGCGGCATCGGGACCAATCAGAGCGTGCCCAACGACGGTGGGCGGGTACTCCAGGAACGGTAACGGTAGCACCAGTAACACGGTACACGGTATACCAAAGGTGTCTAGTGTATATTTACTGCACGAGCACGCTAAAACTGCTTATTACAGAGAATCTCTCCGGACCCTGCCTGTGGGTGAAAAATCTCTCCCAAACCCTAGCTCCACGTTCTTCGCAGTGTCCACCGCAGTGAGGATGTGTATTGCACTCCTCACCTCAACCTTTTCCACAGTTTTTTCTATAGTCCCCGTGCCTCCTCTACATGTCGGTCCCGATCCATGTGCTCATTTACCGCAGTTGATTTTCTCCGGTTTCAATACCATTTCGGTCACCCTGGTCTTCAGAAACGTTAGCGCCAGAATTCGTCAAATAACGGTAACTTGCGCTCAATCGCAGATATGCCTTGCAGTCCGATAGCTATACGGGCGGCTGTGTCAGCTGTGTGGCAACAGCCTTACCACAGGTGCGACCTGTATCAGCACCTTTAAGGAGTTCTTTTTCGTTCGGGCATGCTATTACTCGTGAGCGATTTACTCGGGCAACTGTTCTTATCGCAAGTGATGAACCGTAATTACCCGATTATAACGCGCACAGCCGATTTTCATGATCCCGAGAATGGAGAAAGCACGGTTTGCGCAGTATTGGGAGAAGCTGATGTCTGATTCCGTGTTACTCCTGACCGCTCTATTGAAGGTTCTTCGCTGACATCGCGGTACGAGCACCTCAACGCAAGAAAGGTCTGAAAACGCTATTGCAACGCCAGCAGTTGGAGACAAATGGAGATGAACGGCGAAGACGTAGCGCGTCCTCAGCACCTTCCACATTCGCGTCCGGCCCGGTTGGCTATAATCGGATACAACTCAAGAACGAAACGGTTATTCCCCGTCAAAGTACCCCCTTCCAGCCAATGGCGTCGGCCGATTCTCGTGAAGTTGCTAGCATGTCAATGCATGGAGTGCCAGATGAAAGGGGATAGTCCCCTGCTTCCGTGGACAGTCTCCACACACTAAACAATTTCTCACCCTTTAGGGTGTAAATCAGCTGTCCCCAGACGAACACCCTTTTCCAATTGTTCGGTGCTAAAAAAGGGTGCAGAGATCAGCACCCTTAAGGAAGGGTGCACTTAATGATACTTTAGAGGATGTAATGGTGCACCCTCATTAAAGGGTACTATTTTTCCATAACACCTCTACGAATGCATGTTGGAAGGGTGCTCCACATTGATTCCCCCATGAAGCAAAAGCCTTGGATTGATGCGCGCCCTCTAAACTTTCATGCTGTGCACCCTTCCTGAAGGGCGCTTATCTCTGCACCCTTTCACAGCACCCAAAAGGGTGTTCGTCTGGGGACAGCTGATTTGCACCCTTAAGGGTGAGAATTTGTTTTGTGTGCACCCTGCATTGTCACCCCGCTCCTTGCAATGTCACGCTAGCAGGGTCATGAGAATTGGCCGACGCCGTTGGCTGGAAGGGGGTCCTTTGGCGGGGATAAGTCGCTTTGTTCTTGAGTTGTATCCGGCTATAGTATGGTAAGCGGCAGAGTTGTACGTAACGCATCACAAGTATAAGTGATCGCTGGTAATCGATTACATTTTCTTGTAGTTTTGTAATTAACTGATTACTTTTTCAAATGGTAACTTTACAGGTAATTCAATTACTTTTTTGTAATTGATTACTGGTAACTGGTTAATTTTTTCCCAAACCAAGTTGAATGCAACGGTACTGCTTAGAGAACCCCAACCTGACGGAAAACACTGGCTAGCGGGGATGGATCTTTCGTAACAATGATAATGGACCCGTTGCGGAGAAGCCTAGTACGCGATCATGCCCGGAACACATCGGGTCACTGCCAACTTTTACGGTAGTTCTCGTCCCAAGAAATATAACGTGACCGCTCTGTAGGGTCCCCTCGTCCTGTTAGATGGCGCTGCGACTTAACGGCCACTACACCGAACTCGCAAGGCTTCCACACAAAGCACGGAGCAACAATGGAGCGCGGCTCTCCATAGTACTAGGACGCTAGCATCGAAGCATTTAAATGCTTCGATGCTAGCGTCCTAGTACTATGAAGAGCTGGGAATTCCCAGCTACGACCTGGTGCGCAAGGTGTTTATACGTTACAATACCGCCCCTCCCTCCAGGGCACACATTGAGATAGCGTTCAATGTAGCTGCTGATCTATTCACGTGGAAAGGTGGGAAAATTAGCGAGGACAAATTCGAAAAACAACTCCTTTTCAAAATTTACATGTAACAAAATATCGAGCAAGCTGCAGTGTAGCTTGAATAAATTTGGTTTATGGCAATAAAAGTTGGAAGGAAAATAACGCAATAGTAATAGATTACTTTCTCTAACTGTTACTTTTCCGGAACTGTAATTGCCCACTGTAATCAGTTACATTTCCGATGGAGTAATTGTAATCGGTTACTAATTTTCTTGTACCTGTTTTTGAAGAACGTGCACGAAATGTCCAATGTTGAATTTTCCTTTTTGACGTGTACTGGTTTCTTTCATTTTTCTGCATACATCTCGTGTTTCTAGTGCATTTATGTCCGTTTTATGTTTTTTGTTGCTTGCTCATGGTAGCGCTGAACTGAATTTTTTTTACCTGCATTACCCTCCTGCTTCTTTCCTATAGTCTTCGATGACAGCAGTGTGTTTTAAATTAATGAAATAAATAAAAACCGGGTAGGTGACCATACGATGTTATGAGACAAATCTGCGTTTAGAAGTTTCGGGTGTATACATTTCGTTTTTACACTGATCACTTTCCCACTAAGTCTCTGAATTTGATTTTTCCTTCGTTTCAGAGCGCTAGCTCTTAAGGCGAAGGTTCGTGGGAAATAGTACTTTTTGTCGTCACAAGGTGTCCTCGGCGAACACGAAAGACGGCGGATTGTAGCCCAAGCCCCTAGTTGCAGAGAAAACAGATATAAAGGAACGGTGCGGAAATGCCAGAACTCTGGCTTCTAAAGAGAAATGAATAACACCAGAAACGGCGAATAAGCGAAAACTAAAGCCCCAAAACAATCCCGGCACTCATGGAGAATGTATACGCCCACGAAAGACACGACCCTCTTGATAACTAGTGGTTATCGAACGAGCAAGGGCAGCAGCTTACGCCAACGAAGTCCAGGACTAAAGTCTTCGCCCTTCTCTTACGCACCCTCTAACTGTGCTACAATAAATATTTTCGTTATCATCAGCAGAGAGCCGCGGCGTTCGAAATCAAGCGTCCTGCTCTTCTAAGCAACCACAATCGTGACGTACCGTGACAAGGAGCGAGCGGTCGAGGCGGAAGAAACCGCCTGCGGTGAGGCACATTTCATCGGGTTCGATGATGTCATGCAGATACTGAACCTGCGGCACGAGAACAAAACACTACATGTGTTTTCGCACTTACTTCTATAGGCCCCACGGCCATCACATACACAGGGCTTACCTGATGTGAATAGGGGTTAGTAGGTTCGAGCAAGGCCGCATCCTTGACTGCATCCTTCAACTTACGAACCTGAAAGGATGTCGCAAAGTCGTTGTTATCGCCGTCGCCATCAATATCAGCAAGGTCCACTGGATTACGAGGCCCCTCCCACTGATTTGCATTAAGCACGCTCCAGCGCCACCCGCGGCTTCCGAAGCGGAATTCCTAAGCCTATATCTACGCACGGCTCTATACTGCCCTAAGCTACATTTTAATTCCCTTACAATCTATTTCCTTAGCCTAACGGATCATCCGTAATCACCTCTCCGTAATACATGACCTGGTCATAGTAATGTACTCCATTTTGTTTCATCTAAGACAAAGTCAATTTGTCTTTTAACGTTACATACCTATAATCTTCCCTTCAACCGCTCTGAGCACTGTACCAGTCTTCAGAAATTTAACTCCACAAGTTACCACTACAGGGACAGGTCGCCATTCTATTCGGCAGCGTTTTGGATAAGAAACTACTGTTATTTCCTTGTATTATTAGCGCTTATTAATGCGCATGTTCCAGTCATGGAGTACATAATCGCGAGCGCACTGGTAGACCCATCACTCACCTCGCTTGCAAGGTCACTGCTTGTAAGGACGAAGTCTACGAATCCAAGGGTACTGTAAGCCGTGTAGGTGACCGCAATCCAGGTGTCTACCAGGGCCAGCGCCGTTACGTGGAAGGACCTGTACAGGGTCATGCACAGCGAGCCGAGGAGGCTTGCCGAAGATACCAGGATCATCGGACTCCATACGCTGTTGATGACCGCCTTGAGCGCCTTTATCTTGCAGACGTTGGCGCGCACTTCTTCGATTCTGGAGGCCGCAGGCGACGTATGCCAGCGTCGTGGCCTTAGTCATCCGGCGGCATTCCTCAAAGGTCGCTACCTGCGCCCTCAGGTACTGCGCCAGGACGCCGCAGAAATGGACCAGGGACATGTACATGTAAGACTCGCAGAACAGGAGCGCCACGGAGCTAAGAACGGCCAGAGCCTTGAGGAGCGGGTGCCAGTGTTTGCGCTCTCCTGAGAACATTCTGCAGTGCATCAGGAACACGAGAGAGAAGCATGATACCGCAGTGGCCAGCATGGCTGACCTCAACACGACTTTGAACCAAGCGCGGCCGTTGTAGCGGCAGATCGACCTCTTTTCGGGAACGAAGCCGGTGGACTTCTCTAACTCCGCCGCGTCCCGCAGAAAGTCCAAGAGCCTCCGAGACCCGAAGGCGAGACAGAGGAAGTTGAAGAGCCATTTGACGGCGGCCACGACGTGTGCGATGAACCCGATGGACTCGGAAAACTTGCAAGATTTGTCCGATAAGCAGGTCGCCTTCGACGCGATCGTGATGCCCTCCATGGTTGTAAGCGTCGCCAGCCAGGCGATGGAGTAGATCAAGTAAGGGCTCTTCCAGGTCATCCTGGCGTTCTTCAGCGATCCCTTTTTCATGTTGCCGATGAACAGGCAGCCAAAGAATCGGATGAATCTTGCGTGGATGATGAAAAGCCGAAACATGTAAGACTGTTCCGCTGGCTCTGAAGACAGCGCTGCTGGAACGATGGTAAAACAGCGTCTGGTCGCCTTGCTTTGCTTAGCAGCGAACTTCAGTCCTTTGCCTGCAGAGAAATGGAAATCAGAAGCGGCCATTACGGCTGGAAGTATCGCGGACATAGAGGGAAGAGGGGGGGGGGGGAGGAGCTTGCAGGTAAACCGGACGTAGTACGTCAGGTTGGCTACCCTACACATGGGAAGGGAGAAAAAAAGGACCGGAAGAGTAAAGACAGAATTAAAAATGAGTTTGTCATAAGCACGTGAGCATTGTCAGTGGTAAATTGTGGCCAATAAAAACAAAGTGCGTAAGGCGGACACTCAAACCTTGCGCTCAGGAAAGTTGAGGCCACGGTCCCCTAGATATCTTGTATAGCGTGGACAATGGCGAAACACTGGGAGCTTCTGTCGTCCTTGCTTCCACCGAAAAAATATATATCGTCTGCGTGGTACGCGTGAAGACTTCTTGATGTGTAGCACTGTATGCAATTGGTGACCTGGCTTTCGAACGATCGAAACTTTGGCAGATTGTTATATAACATATCTCAAACAAGCAAGACTACACTAAGAGCATTGAAGAAATCGATACAGAACGCTGAGGTTTTGGGGCATGCTTAAATATTTTACTTGAAACAATGAAAGAACAATTACTTGCCTTTTGTGCAATATGCACACCCAACAGTTCTGGACAAAAGCATTTTCGAACGGGAAAAGAGTTTATGGTGGAATTTTTTCATATCTTGTAAGATTTCACTATAACGACCAACATATCCGCAGATAATCCGTCGGCAGGCTTATCCGTCGGTCAATTACGAAAGTGGCTGTTACTCACGCCATGAGAGAGCCATCATGGGTCCCAAGTCCGTTTCCGCAAGACCACTAGCAGGTAATTATACTGGCGCCTTGCAGTCGAACGCAGTCAATCGCACCCACTTTGCTGCCTCGTGCAATTTGTGGTCGTCAAGTGACGTAGTTTGAGAGTACGGCCGTTGTGCGCCCTTCTTTTCGAAAGATCTATTACACCGTCCGGTTCTTGAGCGATTGTCCAATGGCGATCGAGGTTCATCACGTTACGGCCGGTGCTGTTAATTTAGTTTTTATTCCTACTCTTCAAGCTCGCAGTGGCTCTAAAGCGTATTCGATATTTCGCTCGCGTGAGCAACGATAGAACGGAACCACATCAATCCCACGAGGGTCTGGCGGATCAACACGCGTCACATATTATGCATGCGATATGTATCAGCTGCTGACGTGCATCTGGTAACTTTCGACGGAGAAAACGCTTTCATTATTTCCACAACCAGGGACCTAACACTTAACTTATTCAACATGCAAAACGATAGAAATCATCCGAGTCTTGAAGAAATTTTGAGATAGCTTGTTTTTCAAGAGCCGCCGAAAGAATTACTTAGGGCACCGGCGATAACTCATTCCTATACGACTACGGCCGTCGAAATTTGCGTCAAGTGGCAGCTTTAGAGCTGTCTTCAGACTCCACAACTACAGATATGAAAGCATGATAGCTTACCCTGTTCGATAAAGCGACAGACCATTACGAAATTAAACATACGGTGACCCACAATTATATAGACTTTCGCTGGCAGCAGCTGCGCGGAGGCTGCATTGGTGTCGTGGTTCAGGAGTATAAAAAAGAGTTTATAAAAGGAACAAAGAAGCGTCACCTTAGTAGAAAGCACCTATAAGTTAGCCTTTCATGAAATCTCAGATTAGTAGTTGATTCCTATTGATTTTCATTGCGCCGGAGATTAAAACCTAGAGCGAAATTGCCGAGAGAACAAGAATGAAAGAACTTTAATCCATTGAAAGCCAGTTTGGGGAGAGTGTAAGGCAAGGCGGCCATGATCTGTAAAGAGTTAAATTTGAGTTGGTAGGCTAACGACATTAGTAACAGTAAAGGTTACTGTATTTTTTACTGCCGAAACGCACAAACCGCCGATGCATTCTAGAAAGGTGGTCAGTGAGAACGGTACATGGCAGCTTGTTCTAAGCAAATACCTGCAGAAACAAATTAATTCTCTCCTGGTCACGATCATTTTGCTACAATGAGTTCTAAAGATGTTGTCAGGTTTCTCGAGGGAAACGCTTCCATTGGATACGTGTTTTCAGTAGATGCTGTAGACTTGATTTATTTTGTTCACCACGATGCATTTTAGAGCGTTCGGTCTGCTGCTTGCGTTTCGTGTCTCAGCGTTATCCGTTATAACGCAAATCGTAACCGCGGTGGTTGTACATTGGAATAAAATTATAACAGGCGCAGTGTGGTGCCCGAGCACCACAATATAAGTTGAATTATGTCGATCCGATATATATACATATATTTCACAGCCAGGAAATTCCGGTCTCAACAAGTACAAAAAAATAATTTGCGACCCAAAACAAATATTCGACAATCTAAAACTGGACGGTTGAACATGACACAGACGAAAATAATCATCTTGAAGGAGACTGTTCTGAATCCTTCCTCTGCCTCACCCATCCCATCGTCAGCTATTCGCCTCAAGATGTGTCCTATGTAGTATATGGCCACACCTCGGATTCACGCCATTTGACCCTTGAACCGGGCCAACCTGGCCTTGACAGTCTCCCCGATAACGCGGAGTCTTAGCGTCGTCAGCGATGGTAGCACCTGCCGACACTGGACCCGTTTTATCTTCCACCGTTTAGGCAAGCGTTAAACTGACTTGTCCACAACGCTGGTGGTCATTGATGCTTGCATGACCTATATGTTTGTAAAAGGTCGTTGCGTTTAAGAAGCAAAAAAGCTGTTAATAGCATAACTGCGCTATTAGCGCGATTTTCACAATAGCCCTTTAATTTGACACCGAGGAAATTCCGGTCTCTACCACAAAAAACAAATTGCGACCCAAAACAATTATTCGACAATCTAAAACTAGACGGTTGAACATGATACAGACGAAAATAATCATCTTGAAGGAGACTGTTCTGAATCCTTCCTCTGCCTCACCCATCCCATCGTCAGCTATTCGCCTCAAGATGTGCCCTATGTAGGATATGGCCACACCTCGGATTCACGCCATTTGACCCTAGAACCGGGCCAACCTGGCCTTGACAGTCTCCCCGATAACGCGGAGTCTTAGCGTCGTCAGCGATGGTAGCACCTGCCGACACTGGACCCGTTTTATCTTCCACCGTTTAGGCAAGCGTTAAACTGACTTGTCCACAACGCTGGTGGTCATTGATGCTTGCATGACCTATATGTTTGTAAAAGGTCGTTGCGTTTAAGAAGCAAAAAAGCTGTTAATAGCATAACTGCGCTATTAGCGCGATTTTCACAATAGCCCTTTAATTTGACACCGAGGAAATTCCGGTCTCTACCACAAAAAACAAATTGCGACCCAAAACAATTATTCGACAATCTAAAACTGGACGGTTGAACATGATACAGACGAAAATAATCATCTTGAAGGAGACTGTTCTGAATCCTTCCTCTGCCTCACCCATCCCATCGTCAGCTATTCGCCTCAAGATGTGCCCTATGTAGTATATGGCCACACCTCGGATTCACGCCATTTGACCCTTGAACCGGGCCAACCTGGCCTTGACAGTCTCCCCGATAACGCGGAGTCTTAGCGTCGTCAGCGATGGTAGCACCTGCCGACAATGGACCCGTTTTATCTTCCACCGCTTAGGCAAGCGTTAAACTGACTTGTCCACAACGCTGGTGGTCATTGATGATTGCATGACCTATATGTTTCTAAAAGGTCGTTGCGTTTAAGAAGCAAAAAGGCTGTTAGTAGCATACCTGCGCTATTAGCGCGATTTTCACAATAGCCCTTTAATTTGACACCGAGGAAATTCCGGTCTCTACCACAAAAAACAAATTGCGACCCAAAACAATTATTCGACAATCTAAAACTGGACGGTTGAACATGATACAGACGAAAATAATCATCTTGAAGGAGACTGTTCTGAATCCTTCCTCTGCCTCACCCATCCCATCGTCAGCTATTCGCCTCAAGATGTGCCCTATGTAGGATATGGCCACACCTCGGATTCACGCCATTTGACCCTAGAACCGGGCCAACCTGGCCTTGACAGTCTCCCCGATAACGCGGAGTCTTAGCGTCGTCAGCGATGGTAGCACCTGCCGACACTGGACCCGTTTTATCTTACACCGTTTAGGCAAGCGTTAAACTGACTTGTCCACAACGCTGGTGGTCATTGATGCTTGCATGACCTTTATGTTTGTAAAAGGTCGTTGCGTTTAAGAAGCAAAAAGGCTGTTAGTAGCATAACAGCGCTATTAGCGCGATTTTCACAATAGCCCTTTAATTTGACACCGAGGAAATTCCGGTCTCTACCACAAAAAACAAATTGCGACCCAAAACAATTATTCGACAATCTAAAACTGGACGGTTGAACATGACACAGACGAAAATAATCATCTTGAAGGAGACTGTTCTGAATCCTTCCTCTGCCTCACCCATCCCATCGTCAGCTATTCGCCTCAAGATGTGTCCTATGTAGTATATGGCCACACCTCGGATTCACGCCATTTGACCCTTGAACCGGGCCAACCTGGCCTTGACAGTCTCCCCGATAACGCGGAGTCTTAGCGTCGTCAGCGATGGTAGCACCTGCCGACACTGGACCCGTTTTATCTTCCACCGTTTAGGCAAGCGTTAAACTGACTTGTCCACAACGCTGGTGGTCATTGATGCTTGCATGACCTATATGTTTGTAAAAGGTCGTTGCGTTTAAGAAGCAAAAAAGCTGTTAATAGCATAACTGCGCTATTAGCGCGATTTTCACAATAGCCCTTTAATTTGACACCGAGGAAATTCCGGTCTCTACCACAAAAAACAAATTGCGACCCAAAACAATTATTCGACAATCTAAAACTAGACGGTTGAACATGATACAGACGAAAATAATCATCTTGAAGGAGACTGTTCTGAATCCTTCCTCTGCCTCACCCATCCCATCGTCAGCTATTCGCCTCAAGATGTGCCCTATGTAGGATATGGCCACACCTCGGATTCACGCCATTTGACCCTAGAACCGGGCCAACCTGGCCTTGACAGTCTCCCCGATAACGCGGAGTCTTAGCGTCGTCAGCGATGGTAGCACCTGCCGACACTGGACCCGTTTTATCTTCCACCGTTTAGGCAAGCGTTAAACTGACTTGTCCACAACGCTGGTGGTCATTGATGCTTGCATGACCTATATGTTTGTAAAAGGTCGTTGCGTTTAAGAAGCAAAAAAGCTGTTAATAGCATAACTGCGCTATTAGCGCGATTTTCACAATAGCCCTTTAATTTGACACCGAGGAAATTCCGGTCTCTACCACAAAAAACAAATTGCGACCCAAAACAATTATTCGACAATCTAAAACTGGACGGTTGAACATGATACAGACGAAAATAATCATCTTGAAGGAGACTGTTCTGAATCCTTCCTCTGCCTCACCCATCCCATCGTCAGCTATTCGCCTCAAGATGTGCCCTATGTAGTATATGGCCACACCTCGGATTCACGCCATTTGACCCTTGAACCGGGCCAACCTGGCCTTGACAGTCTCCCCGATAACGCGGAGTCTTAGCGTCGTCAGCGATGGTAGCACCTGCCGACAATGGACCCGTTTTATCTTCCACCGCTTAGGCAAGCGTTAAACTGACTTGTCCACAACGCTGGTGGTCATTGATGATTGCATGACCTATATGTTTCTAAAAGGTCGTTGCGTTTAAGAAGCAAAAAGGCTGTTAGTAGCATACCTGCGCTATTAGCGCGATTTTCACAATAGCCCTTTAATTTGACACCGAGGAAATTCCGGTCTCTACCACAAAAAACAAATTGCGACCCAAAACAATTATTCGACAATCTAAAACTGGACGGTTGAACATGATACAGACGAAAATAATCATCTTGAAGGAGACTGTTCTGAATCCTTCCTCTGCCTCACCCATCCCATCGTCAGCTATTCGCCTCAAGATGTGCCCTATGTAGGATATGGCCACACCTCGGATTCACGCCATTTGACCCTAGAACCGGGCCAACCTGGCCTTGACAGTCTCCCCGATAACGCGGAGTCTTAGCGTCGTCAGCGATGGTAGCACCTGCCGACACTGGACCCGTTTTATCTTACACCGTTTAGGCAAGCGTTAAACTGACTTGTCCACAACGCTGGTGGTCATTGATGCTTGCATGACCTTTATGTTTGTAAAAGGTCGTTGCGTTTAAGAAGCAAAAAGGCTGTTAGTAGCATAACAGCGCTATTAGCGCGATTTTCACAATAGCCCTTTAATTTGACACCGAGGAAATTCCGGTCTCTACCACAAAAAACAAATTGCGACCCAAAACAATTATTCGACAATCTAAAACTGGACGGTTGAACATGATACAGACGAAAATAATCATCTTGAAGGAGACTGTTCTGAATCCTTCCTCTGCCTCACCCATCCCATCGTCAGCTATTCGCCTCAAGATGTGCCCTATGTAGGATATGGCCACACCTCGGATTCACGCCATTTGACCCTAGAACCGGGCCAACCTGGCCTTGACAGTCTCCCCGATAACGCGGAGTCTTAGCGTCGTCAGCGATGGTAGCACCTGCCGACACTGGACCCGTTTTATCTTCCACCGTTTAGGCAAGCGTTAAACTGACTTGTCCACAACGCTGGTGGTCATTGATGCTTGCATGACCTATATGTTTGTAAAAGGTCGTTGCGTTTAAGAAGCAAAAAGGCTGTTAGTAGCATAACAGCGCTATTAGCGCGATTTTCACAATAGCCCTTTAATTTGACACCTAGGAAATTCCGGTCTCTACCACAAAAAACAAATTGCGACCCAAAACAATTATTCGACAATCTAAAACTGGACGGTTGAACATGATACAGACGAAAATAATCATCTTGAAGGAGACTGTTCTGAATCCTTCCTCTGCCTCACCCATCCCATCGTCTGCTGTTCGCCTCAAGATGTGCCCTATGTGGGATATGGCCACACCTCGGATTCACGCCATTTGACCCTAGAACCGGGCCAACCTGGCCTTGACAGTCTCCCCGATAACGCGGAGTCTTAGCGTCGTCAGCGATGGTAGCACCTGCCGACAATGGACCCGTTTTATCTTCCACCGCTTAGGCAAGCGTTAAACTGACTTGTCCACAACGCTGGTGGTCATTGATGATTGCATGACCTATATGTTTGTAAAAGGTCGTTGCGTTTAAGAAGCAAAAAGGCTGTTAGTAGCATAACTGCGCTATTAGCGCGATTTTCACAATAGCCCTTTAATTTGACACCGAGGAAATTCCGGTCTCTACCACAAAAAACAAATTGCGACCCAAAACAATTATTCGACAATCTAAAACTGGACGGTTGAACATGATACAGACGAAAATAATCATCTTGAAGGAGACTGTTCTGAATCCTTCCTCTGCCTCACCCATCCCATCGTCAGCTATTCGCCTCAAGATGTGCCCTATGTAGTATATGGCCACACCTCGGATTCACGCCATTTGACCCTTGAACCGGGCCAACCTGGCCTTGACAGTCTCCCCGATAACGCGGAGTCTTAGCGTCGTCAGCGATGGTAGCACCTGCCGACAATGGACCCGTTTTATCTTCCACCGCTTAGGCAAGCGTTAAACTGACTTGTCCACAACGCTGGTGGTCATTGATGCTTGCATGACCTATATGTTTGTAAAAGGTCGTTGCGTTTAAGAAGCAAAAAAGCTGTTAATAGCATAACTGCGCTATTAGCGCGATTTTCACAATAGCCCTTTAATTTGACACCGAGGAAATTCCGGTCTCTACCACAAAAAACAAATTGCGACCCAAAACAATTATTCGACAATCTAAAACTGGACGGTTGAACATGATACAGACGAAAATAATCATCTTGAAGGAGACTGTTCTGAATCCTTCCTCTGCCTCACCCATCCCATCGTCAGCTATTCGCCTCAAGATGTGTCCTATGTAGTATATGGCCACACCTCGGATTCACGCCATTTGACCCTTGAACCGGGCCAACCTGGCCTTGACAGTCTCCCCGATAACGCGGAGTCTTAGCGTCGTCAGCGATGGTAGCACCTGCCGACACTGGACCCGTTTTATCTTCCACCGCTTAGGCAAGCGTTAAACTGACTTGTCCACAACGCTGGTGGTCATTGATGATTGCATGACCTATATGTTTCTAAAAGGTCGTTGCGTTTAAGAAGCAAAAAGGCTGTTAGTAGCATAACTGCGCTATTAGCGCGATTTTCACAATAGCCCTTTAATTTGACACCGAGGAAATTCCGGTCTCTACCACAAAAAACAAATTGCGACCCAAAACAATTATTCGACAATCTAGAACTGGACGGTTGAACATGATACAGACGAAAATAATCATCTTGAAGGAGACTGTTCTGAATCCTTCCTCTGCCTCACCCATCCCATCGTCAGCTATTCGCCTCAAGATGTGCCCTATGTAGGATATGGCCACACCTCGGATTCACGCCATTTGACCCTAGAACCGGGCCAACCTGGCCTTGACAGTCTCCCCGATAAAGCGGAGTCTTAGCGTCGTCAGAGACGGTAGCACCTGCCGACACTGGACCCGTTTTATCTTCCATCGCAGAGGCAAGCGTTAAACTGACTTGTCCACAACGCTGGTGGTCATTGATGCTTGCATGACCTATATGTTTGTAAAAGGTCGTTGCGTTTAAGAAGCAAAAAGGCTGTTAGTAGCATAACTGCGCTATTAGCGCGATTTTCACAATAGCCCTTTAATTTGACACCTAGGAAATTCCGGTCTCTACCACACAAAAAAAAATGGCGACCCAAAACAATTATTCGACAATCTAAACCTGGACGGTTGAACATGATACAGACGAAAATAATCATCTTGAAGGAGACTGTTCTGAATCCTTCCTCTGCCTCACCCATCCCATCGTCAGCTGTTCGCCTCAAGATGTGCCCTATGTAGGATATGGCCACACCTCGGATTCACGCCATTTGACCCTAGAACCGGGCCAACCTGGCCTTGACAGTCTCCCCGATAACGCGGAGTCTTAGCGTCGTCAGAGACGGTAGCACCTGCCGACACTGGACCCGTTTTATCTTCCATCGCAGAGGCAAGCGTTAAACTGACTTGTCCACAACGCTGGTGGTCATTGATGCTTGCATGACCTATATGTTTGTAAAAGGTCGTTGCGTTTAAGAAGCAAAAAGGCTGTTAGTAGCATAACAGCGCTATTAGCGCGATTTTCACGATAGTCCTTTAATTTGACACCGAGGAAATTCCGGTCTCTACCACAAAAAACAAATTGCGACCCAAAACAATTATTCGACAATCTAAAACTGGACGGTTGAACATGATACAGACGAAAATAATCATCTTGAAGGAGACTGTTCTGAATCCTTCCTCTGCCTCACCCATCCCATCGTCAGCTGTTCGCCTCAAGATGTGCCCTATGTAGGATATGGCCACACCTCGGATTCACGCCATTTGACCCTAGAACCGGGCCAACCTGGCCTTGACAGTCTCCCCGATAACGCGGAGTCTTAGCGTCGTCAGCGATGGTAGCACATGCCGACAATGGACCCGTTTTATCTTCCATCGCAGAGGCAAGCGTTAAACTGACTTGTCCACAACGCTGGTGGTCATTGATGCTTGCATGACCTATATGTTTGTAAAAGGTCGTTGCGTTTAAGAAGCAAAAAGGCTGTTAGTAGCATAACAGCGCTATTAGCGCGATTTTCACGATAGTCCTTTAATTTGACACCGAGGAAATTCCGGTCTCTACCACAAAAAACAAATTGCGACCCAAAACAATTATTCGACAATCTAAAACTGGACGGTTGAACATGATACAGACGAAAATAATCATCTTGAAGGAGACTGTTCTGAATCCTTCCTCTGCCTCACCCATCCCATCGTCAGCTGTTCGCCTCAAGATGTGCCCTATGTAGGATATGGCCACACCTCGGATTCACGCCATTTGACCCTAGAACCGGGCCAACCTGGCCTTGACAGTCTCCCCGATAACGCGGAGTCTTAGCGTCGTCAGCGATGGTAGCACCTGCCGACACTGGACCCGTTTTATCTTCCATCGCAGAGGCAAGCGTTAAACTGACTTGTCCACAACGCTGGTGGTCATTGATGCTTGCATGACCTATATGTTTGTAAAAGGTTTTTGCGTTTAAGAAGCAAAAAGGCTGTTAGTAGCATAACTGCGCTATTAGCGCGATTTTCACAATAGCCCTTTAATTTGACACCTAGGAAATTCCGGTCTCTACCACAAAAAAAAAATGGCGACCCAAAACAATTATTCGACAATCTAAAACTGGACGGTTGAACATGATACAGACGAAAATAATCATCTTGAAGGAGACTGTTCTGAATCCTTCCTCTGCCGCACCCATCCCATCGTCAGCTATTCGCCTCAAGATGTGCCCTATGTAGGATATGGCCACACCTCGGATTCACGCCATTTGACCCTAGAACCGGGCCAACCTGGCCTTGACAGTCTGCCCGATAACGCGGAGTCTTAGCTTCGTCAGCGATGGTAGCACCTGCCGACACTGGACCCGTTTTATCTTCCATCGCAGAGGCAAGCGTTAAACTGACTTGTCCACAACATCATCATCATCATCATCAGCCTTACTACACCCACTGCAGGGCAAAGGCCTCTCCCATGTCTCTCCAAGTAACCCTATCCTTTGCCAGCTGCATCCACCCTTTGCCTGCAAACTTCTTAATCTCATCCGCCCATCTAACCTTCTGCCGCCCCCTGCTACGCTTACTTTCTCTTGGAACCCACTCCGTTACCCTTAAAGACCAGCGGTTATCTTGCCTTCGCATCACATGCCCTGCCCAAGCCCATTTCTTTCTCTTGATTTCGACTAGGAGGACCTATATGTTTGTAAAAGGTCGTTGCGTTTAAGAAGCAAAAAGGCGGTTAGTAGCATAACAGCGCTATTAGCGCGATTTTCACAATAGCCCTTTAATTTGACACCTAGGAAATTCCGGTCTCTACCACAAAAAAACAAATTGCGACCCAAAACAATTATTCGACAATCTAAAACTGGACGGTTGAACATGATACAGACGAAAATAATCATCTTGAAGGAGACTGTTCTGAATCCTTCCTCTGCCTCACCCATCCCATCGTCAGCTATTCGCCTCAAGATGTGCCCTATGTAGTATAAGGCCACACCTCGGATTCACGCCATTTGACCCTTGAACCGGGCCAACCTGGCCTTGACAGTCTCCCCGATAACGCACGCGGAGTCTTAGCGTCGTCAGCGATGGTAGCACCTGCCGACACTGGACCCGTTTTATCTTCCACCGCTTAGGCAAGCGTTCAACTTACTTGTTCACAACGCTGGTGGCCATAGATGTTTACATGGCCTTTATATTTGTAAAAGGTCGTTGCGTTTAAGAAGCAAAAAGGCTGTTAGTAGCATAACTGCGCTATTAGCGCGATTTTCACTTTAGTCCTTTAATTTGACACCGAGGAAATTCCGGTCTCAACAACAAGGAAAAAATAATTTGCGACCCAAAACAATTATTCGACACTCTAAAACTGGATGGTTGAACATGATATACAGACGGAAAGAATCATCTTGAAGGAGACTGTTCAGAATCCTGCCTCTGCCTCACCCAGCCCATCGTCAGCTGTTCAACTCAAGATGTGCCCTATGTCTCATCTCTCGCCTATTAAACTTTTTTCACTGACCGATATTATAGTGTCAACCCATGAGAGGAGGATAGAGCATTTCAGAAGTAAAGATGGCAGTAATTGTTGAACTGCCTCTAGCCTCACTTGTGAAAGCACCGTACTGAATGTAACTGTTTGGAATTAAAGTGATTTGAATGTTTTTTTTACTTTACTTCCAATAACAAGCGAATTGAGACTGAGATAAACTCACAGTTTGAAATATGTGATGGAGCGAGGAAGAGAAAATGAACATGTGCAAAGAGTGGCAGCTTCGGTTCTTTACCCAAGAAAAATATCAGAGTGGGAGTCTTAATGGTCTCAGTTCAAATGACCCATTGGCTCCATCCTCTGTAGCTGTTGGGACTATCAGTTTGCTGGAAATAGTTACTTGTATAAACCATTCTTTTAATATCCTTCGTTTTCTCCATCGAATTACTGTCCCCCGCAAGAATTGATTCTCTGGCTCGTTTGTCCGACAGTAAAGGAGGCATTTATGTTTGAGAAAATTGGATTTTAAAATTTTCCCGCCACTTGATTCAAGCTCGTGACGTCTACGCTGAGGACGACGTGGTTCCCGCCGTTTTGAAGTGAATCACGTTATAACGTAGCCTCTTGGATCTGCGAAAAACTCGGCTACAGACCCATTTCCCAATGCAATGAAGCCGAGCACCAGGCCAGGGGAAAGCTTATTGTACCCATTGTTTCACCGATGAGTCACAATGCAAAGAAGTTTAGATAGTGAGCGAAATCGATTTTTCGCGGCCGACTGCGGAGCTCCAAGCTCTCTCCTTAGGCTATTTCGGTGCAAAATTTCTAGACGTTCAAAACAAACTGTGAAATAGGTAAGATGAAGCAGTTGGTACACTACGCAGCTCACTACCAAGTGCGCCTTTATGGAGTCCGACCATTGAGGGAAGATGATGTCACCATTCTTCACTTGTACCTATGACTGTATTGATCACATTGGGGCGCTAAAATGGAGATGTCCACAGCTCGTCGCCACATGGAGACGGAAATCAAGAACGGCAACAAGAAAGCGCATGTGACTAAATACGAGAATGCACGAGCTGTCAGGGTTTCTCTTCCACCGCGCATAGCACCTTCCAACACCTGAAAAAAAAAAAAGACAAAGCGGCACTTTTCCACTGATGTAGTCAATCCCACACTTGGAGCTCGGTTGTACCGAAAGTTGGGCCTCTCACCTAGCTAATCGCTTGGGTTGGTAGCCGTCAAATCCAAATGCAAATGCTTACACGCCTGCGATTTTTATTCAAGGCCTGGAGAAGACAAGTCATTGCAACGTTAAATTGGTTAAATAACGTGGGGGAAAGAACACTTCTCTGCGATACAGCCAATACGGCCTTGGTACGGCCCTTTCCGTGCTTCAAGCAGTCCCTATCCGCGCTCGAATAGTACAATCACAGATGAACGAGCGAGTGAATCATAGAAAATAGCCCTGTACACTCATGCTTTACAAACTATTTAGTACTGAGCCTTGAAGTACGCCGTGGTTTCGTCAACTTCAACCGCACCACGTTTCACTCGTCCGGCAACCACGAGGAAACAATGGCGGCGCCCATGTTATTTTAGCACGCACGATGGCTGGTGACGTGCGATCTGACAATGCTACGCGTAAAAAGCGTCAAAAAGATGCCTTACCGATTCACAAGGTGTTTGAAAAAACGAGTAACAAGTTACGTAGCGATGCGTCGAAACCGACGGTTGCCGACGAGGTTTCGGAGGCCATAAAGTTCAACCAGATGCTCGTAAAGCCAAACAAGAAGTGGTATGAGCAGGTAAGCGTGGCTGTCATGTTCGTGAATTTTTTTCTCAAGTGTCGTTACGTGCCTGTTTTAGGTGGCAAAAATCAGTGGGCCCTGCGTTGGCATATTCCGATTGATAGATTACATAATTCGCACCTCTGTTCTCAAGACAGCTTTCCCACTTGCGAATGCCTCGGTGGTGGAGTACTGATACTGGGTCTGGTAGAACTTGTCCATATAGCGTTGATCGCGTAACCTTTCTTGATTTTTACGTTGGCTGCGGCTGTTTGTTTATACTTCTAATGACCATACAAATGCTTACTTTGAATTCCAAGAACATCCGTTCAGAATGTTTATATGCTGTTGCCCTGATTGTATCCTGTTGATACCTGTCGTTCTTGGGATCACTACAGAGGGAAAAGAATTATGCGAAAAAATCGCGAGGTTATGCTGTTGTCGAGAGCTAATACATCAACGTTTTTGCCTTAACTAAAACGGGAATCCGCTGAAACATAACTTCTCACCACTAGCCATTTTTTTTTTTTCATCTTTCCAACTGTACTTGGTTTGACTTTCATGTGTTTTTACGAAACACCAGGGGGACGCTGGCTTCTGTGCTTTCTCAGTTGAGACTTACGCTGGTGACGTGAACCTTCTTATTCTGTGCTCAATGTAGCTGCCGGAAGATGACTGTGCACCGGTCCTGGACAACCCGCCCGAGCTGGTTTCTGCTAAGCGAAAGCTGGCGGAAAATCTCTTTGAGCACGACAAGGCCCTATACAAGAAGCGTGAGCTATCCCCTGTTTTTTTTCCTTTTTCAACTTTCCTTTTATTCGTTCGTGATGCGGGTAGGGCATGGTCCTCTGCCATTCATGAGATAAAATATTTGATCAGTCGAGTTTTGCAATAACTTATACGGTAGCGTGCGAACAGAATGGAACAAGAAAGAGCACATGTAGGGACGACTCATTTACTTACAATTCTTTTTGTGAAAGAAAGCTTCTTTTATTTTTTTTCTGCTGACTTCTGAGTTCTGTGTGTCAGCACTGTGTGTGTGTGTGCATTTTCTTGTCCTGTGCTATCCTATAAGTTGTGCAAAACTAACACGACCAAAAAGCTCAAAGCAGTAGAAATAAAGTGCAAGATGACAGAAAGCTGAGCCAATTGGCTTGAGTTGATGGACAGCGGACGAAGTGCAGGCTGATTTATCGCCAGTTCTTTTGCAGAGACAGAGTCGCGGTCACGAGCTTCGGAGATGCGCTGGGTGAAGACGGTGCTGGCGAAAGGCGTGCTCGCTGACAAGGTGGCGGCACACACATTGCTAATTCAGGAGAGCCCCGTGCACAACCTGGCAAGCCTGGATGCTCTGGTCGCCATGGTTACACCCAAGGGAAAGAAAGAGTGTCTTCTCGCCATGGGTAAGTGACCGTTGACCTTGTTGGTCGTGCGTGATGTACAGTTCATGCTTGATGGGCATCATATAGTATTTCTAACCAGTTCAGTGTAATAGTTCATGGAAAACTAACTGACCGTTTTAGCTAAGGACTTTCATCAGTCTGCATGCACTGGAGTTCTTGTAGTGCATCCATGTGTTGTATTGCACCATTTGCAACCTGCAATGTTTATGTAGCGTAGATTATGCTATACACCTATAAAAAAAAAGCAGCTTATTAGCTTCATGCAGCAAGCTTTTACTGTGCAAAAGTAGAGGAAGTTGATAGAGACAGTAAGATAGCAGCATTGATTAAGCGTTGAATGCAAGTTGGTATTTGAGTATTAATGAAGTGGATGAAATCGACTCTGACAGGACATGTGATGCATAGAGCAAATAACCGGTGCTATTTCAGAGTGGTATATACTAGACATCGAGGGAAGGGAAAAGTAGTATTAGAAATTCTTGTTAGTTAAGATGCTTGCAGCTAATGCAGAACATCTAATCTGGTCATAGCTAAGCTAAGCTAAACAAGCATGTACTGTGCTTTGTTCAAATGCTAGTTGACATTGAACCATCTCACTCAGGAGATTGCTGTAAGGATTGCTTGTACAACAATGGAATTAGCCTGACTAATGATGACGTCTCTGCATTGACGAAAGATAAGCTAACATAATCTCAGCTGCGCTTTCTTCGAAAGCGGCATAGAGATGTCATACTTTCGAGATTACGGCAAGAAACCTTTGTGCAGCAGTGCAACTAACTTGGCTGATTATTGTTATTGCTACTGTTATTATTACTAATTATGCTAATGGTGATGTCACTGCTTAAAATGCTGCCTGTGTTTGTAATGATGCTCTCTGTTGATGCTTCCAGATGCACTGAGAGACCTGTTTTTGTCTGACCTTCTGGTTCCTGACAAGAAGTTGATCCCCTTTAGCCAGGTGTGTGCCTTTTTTTGCAAATGCAGTCTTGTGAAATATAAGAGTCTGAGATTACACAGCCCTGCCTCTCGTGCCTGAGTTGTTATTGTGTGGTATTATTGTGCTTTGCTTCATTTTGGCTTGCAGATTTTGTCGTGGCAGTTTCATTTGAAAACTGCAATTTAATTCAAAGTGGTCATGCCAGCCATGTTTTTGGGCTAACAAGTTATGTGTTAACTGTTTTCAAGTTAAAAAAAAAACATAATTTGCTGGTCATTTTTTATTTATGTGAAGCAGCCTAGCCTTCGTGGAACCAGAATGAAATATACAGAATGAGCTGCAGAAGCCTCTTTTAGTTATCCAAATCATGCAGTCTTTCTTTTTGTGTGGTTATCGCTGGCTAACTGTTGCTTTTTGTGGACAGTTAATTGTCAGATGCATGAAAAATGAGATTTTTGCTGTTGGTGTAGTAACTGTCTTCAACGAGCGATGTCTTTGGAAATGTTGTGGTGCTAATAGATATTCATCATTCTTCTCTTGAATCGCGGCAGTGGTAGTTTTCGTATTGCCACTAATTACCTATGTCGTAGGGTTTGATCTTTCCAGACCATTGTGTTAGTTTTCTTCTGTGTCTGACTAGGCCTGGCTGTCATGTTTGTGCATGGCAAAAATGCAGGGATGGAAGCATAGTGCTGACCAGAGGCACTATCTTTCTACTGATAAAGTTATCTATTTGAATTATTATTACAGTTAGCCTGTTGTAAATATTTTTGTAACTTGTCAGGCTCTTTGTACAAACTTTTAATTCATAGACCATGCCTCTCTTGTTATTTTGCTCATTTTTATCAACTTTCTGTATCTCACAAACATAATGTACCCTAATTGGCTCGAGGCCCATGTACTGTGTGATGTCGGTGCACATTAAAGAACTCCAGGTGGTCGATATCATCCGCAGCCCTCCACAACGGCATCCCCATAGCCTGGTCACCTTAGGTCTTTAAACCCCATAAACCATGAATCTAATTTGCTCAGTTTTTGATTGTTGTCAATCAGCTGATTTGTTCTCCTGCACTGATTCTGTAACCTCCATCCTTCTTATTTGCTAGGCGTCAGGACACCCATTTACAAGGACTTCAGTGGCCATTAAAGATCCCTAGGTGCTTGAAATTATCTCAGAAGTCTGTATTAGTGTATGTTTCCATGGCATGTAAATGTTCATTAATCTATGAGTCAGTCAGTCCTCCTGCTTTCATCGGGATGATCATCTCTGGACGCTTGCAGCGCCCCCTGGCAGGCCTCAGCGGCAGCGGAGTGGTCGAGTCCCGCACGCTGCTGCTGTGGCACTTTGAGGACCTGCTGAAGCAGCGGTACGCATCATTCCTGCAGTCCCTGGAGACAGCCTCCTTTGACCAAGTGGAGAAGCTCAAGCTGCGGGCTGTCACATGCATGTTCCACATGCTCACCTACCACCCTGAGCTAGAAGTGGTGAGGCTTTTGAACAGTTGACGTTCATGTGCCGACATGTGGTGATGATGGCCTGGTTGTGCCTAGAACAGAGATCCTCAATCTCTTTGGCCTTGGGGAACCTTAATGGCTTTCTTAATTAAGGAGCTGAGGAACCTTACATCATGGCATCTGTGTCTTTCTGCCTAACATGCATGTAAAAAAAGAGCGCACATATGTGTGGCCCCTCAAAAAATGTTCTCGTATGTTATTAATGATAACTGGCTTCATATTGGAACAGCCTGCTGTAAGCAGTTGCAGTGTGATTAGTCTGAAAAGCAAATGGGTAAAAGGGAAGTTAAGGGTTGAGTGAGGTGTTCATGGAACCCAGTGGGAGCCCAAGGGTTTGGTAGAGCCCACTTTGAGAACCTCTGGAGTACACGTCCAAAGTGTGTTGTTTGGAATATTTGTGGAAACATGGTAGCGTGCATGAACTCATAGCAGGGCTTGCGTTATGAAGAAACCAAGGCTGGCATTCTTACCTTCATCAGTGAAAGCAGTTTTACGGCATTCATTTGTGACACACCGAAGTGTTATCGGGCCAGCCATCAAGGGAGTGACGTTTGCATTGCTACTGGGATGCATTTGACGTAGTAGTTAGGCTACTTGTGCTTGAGTATGTCTTTTGAATGTCTTGTGGCAATAATTACTACCCCAAGAGACGCAGCATCCTTCAAGAGAGTTGTGGAATCAGCCAACAAATGCCACTAATGTGCTGCCGGTTTTGGGTAGCTTGGTTTGTTGATGAATTCACCTTACAAACTGTGCTGTGGCTTAAAGTGGAGCTTTCTCTCCTGAGAATCACAGCTCCATGGGTTCTGTAAAAATGGGAAGTGGAGTGAGCTGGGAAAAACAGACCTGAGGCTGCAGATGTTGCAACTTAAAAAATTCATGCATTTAAAAAGTCTTCATAAGTGGTATCACAAGCAAATTTACATTTGATTTTGCACATATTCACAGGTCTGAGAGACTTGTGGACGCTATTTGGTCATGGTGCCATAATGTAGTACTATTTTCACCTACTGCTGGGAACGTAAGGCATCACGAACAAATGGCCGAGGCTTACGTTTCAAAACTCTTTGTGACAAGCCACATACAACCATCTGAAGCCAGGCATGTGAAATGAATTAAGAAACCTACTTTAAGATGGATGCTTCCTTGTTTTTTACATGAGCACCAGTTTGGCTCCGGAGAGTGTTTTCATCTGCTTGTTTTGTATGCATCAGTGCTTTTTAGCCTAAAATAAGCTGGATAGTTTACATAACTTTTTGTGATCAAAATGAGTCAACGAAGCAGTAATTGAGACCCTAAAAGCAGTGTACAGTCACAATGCGGACACACCAAAGCTCTAACAGAAATTCCGTATTTAATCATCAGTGAAGGTACAATTTTTTTCGTGCCTTCTAGGTGTGTGCCTCAAGAGAATCTGAAACTTTGAAAATTTTCTTCCCATTGGTTAATAATTCGTGACTTTAGGTGGATATTTTAGCCATTAGTGCGGTCATGCAATTCACTGCTCTTCATTTCCTTTCGTCCTTAAAAAGTTGCTGTTGGAGCGCCTGATCAACAAGCTCGGTGACCGCACAAATGCGGTCGCCTCGCGCGTCTCCCACCACCTCACCCAGCTGACCAACCACCATCCGCTCATGAAGCCCAAAATGCTCACTGAGGTGGAGCGGTTCGTCTACCGACCAAATGTGGCCCCTAAAGCTCAGTACTATGCCCTCTGCTTCCTCAGCCAGGTGGGTGTAAAAAGTTACCGGGGGCACGTGTGAAACTTAGTGTGAGTAGTGCAAGAGCATTTCAATTCTATTCCACTTGTATTCTAAATCTATTTTAATTCTATTCCAATTCCATTTCGATTGTATTCCAGTTTTGTTTCAATTTTATTCTACTCCTTTGTTGTTGGCGCAGTGGTAAGTTGTACTAGTAATGACTGTTATATGCTAACATTTCGCATTTTTTCACCTTTGATGACGTCGCAACACTTTTACCAATCGCACGTTTTTTAACACCGCCACTTTTTGGAACGCCAGGTTTTCCTATCGATAAGCCATCTAATGTTTCCATATTAAAACAATGACGCGACGTCTGTCTCAGGGTAAATTTAAGCACAAAAATGCTCAGCAGCTGGTAACCTGGCACGATCTGGTGTTATGAAGCGGAATGTCGCAGTGGATGCTTCAGTGTCGTCCAGTGCTATGCAAAGTCAGTTTATAGTCGGCAGCAATTGACATGAGATGGCAGCGGGCGATGTTTTGTTTTGTTTCATTTGTGTTTGTGTGAATGTGATCTTTCTACATAGTTGTATTTCTCTCCACTACCCTTTCTTGCTCTCCATGCTGTCCTTGTTTTGTCCTGCCTCTCATCATTGCTGTCCTTGTTATTTCTGCCTGCTACAGACCAGGTCTCAGAACCAGCCGAAGTCTGTGTGGCTGCCAAGCATATTTTGTTATCTCATTTCTTATTTTCTAGCTAACAAACCTATCTAAAGCTAACAAACAATTATCACCGTCACCACGCCACCTTTCTCTTGCACTTTATTGGCCGCAGTGAGAGTGGATCTAGAAAAGAAGGAGGCTAGGAATAGCTTTGGTTTAGTTTGTGCTATTTATCGCACAAATAGCATCGTTTCTTGCTGTAACAAGCTGGTTCAAGTGTTTCCTCACTAAGCAAGCTCCATGGCCTTGCTACCTCGTCAACACCTTCATGTTCCTTTCCATCGTGTGTTTCTTTGCCTTCGCAGCTTCTGCTGTCAGATGACGAGGTGTCACTGGCACGGTCCCTGGTGTCGTTCTACTTCACCTTTTTCAAGAAGTGTGTCCAGCGCTCCAAGGTGGCAGATGCACGGACCATGAAGGTTCTCCTGACGGGCGTGAACCGCGCGTTTCCCTACGCCCGCACTGCGGATGCCGAGGGCCTGCCCGAGGACCAAGTGAACCTCATGTTCCGTCTCGTCCACCTCACGGACTTCAACATTGCCGTGCAGGCTCTCACCTTGCTCTTCCAGGTCTGAAATGTTTACTTGTGTTTGCTTAAGGGGTCCCAGAAGTATTCTTGCCTGGTGATCACAGTACTGTTACTCTGAGCTCATGATACACATCGCTCAGTACTGGTGTTTATCGTACCGGCAGTATGTGCTGGTACCTAACATTGTACTGGTGTCTGTACTTCACTTGCTACTCTGTGCGTGTCGCGCACATTGTTATGGGTAGCGCACATTGTTCTCCGCTGGTGCCCATAACACCGGTACTCACTTGGTACATTAAGTAATAATTTGATTTAGGTTAATTGGTTCACAACTAAAGTGTTCTGAAGGCGGTGCAAAAAAGACCAGGGACGAAGAAGGCACATGAAAACAACAGGATTGGTGCATCACAGCTGGCGCCCATAGTCATGTTACTTGACCGGCTGGTCAAAATAGATTTGTACATGTAATTGTGGTGTTCTCTAAAGCCTAAACTGACGCGTTTGTGCGAGTGCTCTTCACAGTTGCGTTAGCTCCTCTTGTGTCTACGCTTGTTGAGCAGCTTCGTTAACACAGCTGCCTTCATTATTATTGCCCTTACTTATATTCTGTGCCATTGCTGTGCAGTGCAGTCTTCTGGCAGACTTCAGCAAGCAATCACTTTGCGCATTCATCATCACTTTTCCTTGCCTTCTGTTTTTTTTTTTTTAGCACTGCTTAGTGGGTGTGTGTTTTGCAATTCTTTTGTTTTGTCCCTTTTTCTTCTTGCTT
This sequence comes from Amblyomma americanum, assembly GCA_030143305.2. NCBI lineage: Eukaryota > Metazoa > Arthropoda > Arachnida > Ixodida > Ixodidae > Amblyomma > Amblyomma americanum. The sequence continues at coordinate 78,099 of JARKHS020035055.1, read as the reverse complement.
GATCTTTCTCATTGGCTTTGGCTTGGCTGGGGCTAGATCCTGGACGCCAAGAGCTCATTGTCGGACCGCTTCTACGGAGCATTGTACCGGAAGGCACTGGACCCGGCACTGGAGCACTCCACCCACCAGACCATGTTTCTCAACCTCCTGTACAAGTCGCTGAAGCGAGACACGGAGAACAACCGGGTCAAGGCGTTCCTGAAGCGGCTCCTGCAGGTATGTTGGCTGCACAGTTTGTCAAGTGCCATTAGAGACCAACAACAAAATCGCAGAAAAGAAAAATTCACTCGGCACCGACTCGGTGAAGGATTAATCTCCAGTGCAAGGGTCTTAAAGACACGAAAGAATGGATCACTTGAGGTAGAAAGTTTGTGGGTATAGATAGGGTGGCTGCAGCTGGCACAGGACAGGGTTAATTGCAGAGGTATGGGAGAGGCCTTTCTCCTGCAGTGGGCGCAGTCAGGCTGATGATGATGATACTGTGGCAACATCAAAGGGACAATTGTGTCCAATTGTATGGATTTTTCTGGCTGTGTTAATGTTTGCCTGGCAGCAAAAGGTGAATTTATATCTAAGCAAATTTGATTATAAAGTCAGAATTCCATTTTTCCCACCACTTGATTCAAGCTTATGATGTCCAGACCAAAAGGTACTTTTTGGTTACTGTCTAAGGGAACAGTAGTGCGGTCTAGCCTCAGAGACCCGCTCGGTAAAAACAGCGTCTTGGTGTCACTGCAGCTTTTTTGGAAAATGGTCGGTCGTGAGGACACCTGTGTCTCATTTTTTGGCCTTTTCCATTTTATAAATGCTTCGTTTTCTTGCGAAGCTAGCCTTGGTTGATAGAAAGTGGTAATCTGTCGATGCAGGCCAACTTAAATTTGTACTCACTCTCTCTAATTAATTCTCTTATAGGGCAAGAAGACTGGATCAGCAGGGATAGAAAGATCAGATGATGTACAGTGATAGTTAAGAATGCTCTGCTACAAAACATTAAAAATGAGAGAAAAAAAATCATTTGCGTGTGGGTGCTTTGTCTTCTTGCTTGGAGTGATTGTAATTACCAAACCAAAGGTAGATCTTGCCTGCCACTCAATTCTTCCCAACTTTGAAGCTTTTCTTTTTGATTGAGCACACCACTGCTGCTTCCTGGATTGCAGGCCTGCCTGTACCGGTCTCCACACCTGGCCTGCGGCATCCTCTTCCTCGTATCTGAAGTGCTGAAGCTGCGGCCAATGCTTCTTGAAACTCAGACGTTTGATGATGCAGCCGCTGCCGACGAAGCCCCGAAACTGGAGCAAGAGAGGCTTGTTTGCCAGGACGATGGTGACAGCGACGGCGAGCACTATGATGATGCTCCCGATGACAGTGTGAGCAGCGCAGTGTGTTTCCTGCTTCCGCATGCCAGCCCTAAGCATCTGGTTTTGTTGCAAAAAGAATAACCAAACAAACCTCCCATAAACACTTTTTAATGACCTGCAGACAGTCTTGAATACTTTAAAAATATGCTCCTTTACTCAAGTAGATGTTTGTGGGGTTAAGACAGCTGCGGCTGGCACATGACCTGGTAATTGGAGGGATATGAGGCAGGCCTTTCTCCTTTAGTAGATGTTGTTAGGCTGATAGTGATTATGACAAGACAACCGCATGCTGCCAGTAGGATTTGAACCTTTGTTACATACAGTGCCATCATCTTCTATCCAAAATGATTCCATTACTAATTTAGTAATTAGTAATATATATACATGTATATATATTTTTTCCCTATGGTTTCTTTGTTTTCGAAGGCTGTTGGGCTTTCTCATATGTACAGTCATCCACATACCTCTCTAGAGTTCATGAAGAGCGCACTGGCAAGTACACTTGTGTCAGTTGGCCTAGAGCTCGAAACCCGACTTCACTGTGCATGCATGTTCTCATGGATTGTCTTGAACTCTTCATGTTGTTAAAAGCTGTATGGGGCCCGCCGCGCTGCGGTGATTGCCATGAATGCACAACTGAGCATGCTTTTCAAGTGCTGTAAACAAGTGTTTGAACGACTGTATATTGTAACAAGTCCCTCCTTTCACTGACTTTGTATGCTTAGCAGCATCTTGTGCTGCTATCTGCTTTAATGCTGCATTTAGAAAAGAAAATGAAGTTCCGGGTGACCCAATGTTCCACCTGTTAGTCATCCTCAGGATGGTGTGTGCCCGGGCTGGTTAATGCGGGTCTAATTTGTGAACAAATGGTACTGGCTTGAACAAGGAACAGCGTAGTCGATTATAGGTCAAGACCAAAGTGGCACCATTGTCTTGTGGCATCATTGTGGCACCATTGCCTTGCACTGGCTAGTGTGGCATCGCGGGTTGCTGCACTTGACGACAGCTTTTCATGGCAATGAAAGGAAGGGAACAGGGGCAGAGCGTCTGTAATTGTGTCACTCCGCCAATAGTTCGGCTGTAGGACGGCCGCCTTGCATGCTGCTTGGTTCTCCGCTCCATCACTGGAACAGTTGGCGCCATCTATGGAAACTTCTTAAAGCTAGACGCACCAAAATAACTTGTCGTAGGCAAAGGAACTACTTTTCCGTTATCTTCTTGGGTTGAAAATGCAGTTTTATGGTAGAAGTATGCCCTTAATAAAGACTGTTACCAATATACTATGTTTTCAGAGGAAACTTTGTAGCAGTAATGTGATATGTTTCTTATTATTTCTACACATCAAACTGCGGAACATCGCTTCCAGTCTTAGTAGCAGTTTTAGAAGGCTTTTGCTGGAATACTTTTTAGCTCATCTGTTACACTCTTCTGAATATTATCGAAATACAAAACTGACACCATTTCAAGTTTTGTTTGAGCCGTAGAAATTAAGTAAGTCACAGGGGCAAAGATCCATTGGATATGGACGTTGAGGAAACACAGAATTGCTATTTCTTGGCAAAAAAAAAAAAACTGATGGAAATTGCCACGTGACAGGATTCATTGTCGTGGTGAAGCATCTACGCGCTTGCAATGCCTGGTTGCAACGTGCCCTCTTTTCCAGAGTCTTTCAAGGACTTCCCGATAAAAAAGCTTGATTGACAACTTTGTCCTGGGGGCAAAAATTCTTTGTGGACGATCCCCCAGCTGTCTGTTGATCCTGCTGTGCTGTTGATCCTTTTAGTCGCGGTTGCATCGCTGTCATGGCAGCTTAATGGCTGTGACAAGTTGGACGTGTAACATATTGCCCTTTGCTTTCTAGGACGAAGAAAAGGAACCAGTTGCTGCAAACCTGCAGCTGTCAGATTCCACATCAAGACAGAGGGGTGCTGCCAGTAAGAAACAGAGCGTGGCCTCCTGGGTCCACACGAAATTGACTGTCGTGGACGAATCAGGAGCCATGACAACGACACAGAGGCGGAGAACTGGGTGCGTTGTACTGTTTTTGCGGGGGTCGCTAAACACTTCCTTAAGAGTGGTTGTAGAGCTTGTGTGTTGGCATTTGTCTCTGTATACAAGAAGGTTTTCTAATTTTTTTTTGTCTCCATTCATCTAATTTTTCTCCTTTTGTGAATATGTGTGTACCTGTGTATGTGGTTTATTCGTGTGAAAGAATTGCTCTGAAGCTTCATTTTGTGTTCTGAAACATGAACATTTCGGGAGAGACCTGCCTAGTAGATATGTGAATAAAGAGAAAAGAGCCTGACACTTCAACCAAGGTCTCATGAGGAGAGAACCAACATTTCGGGGCCGACTCTGTCTTCTCCAGGTGAATATAGGTACTCTGCAACAACTGTTTCTGGCAATGGAGCAGAAGCTGTGGAGTCGAAACATGCCGGCTCTTCCTATGCAGTGGAATATGGTCCCTGCTTGCAGTCATTATCCTTTCTTAAGACAGAGTATATTGTCAATGTTAGTTATTTAAGGCATATTTGTAACACAACTGCCAACTTTCGTTGGTTGTTCAAAGTCGAGGGAAAAAAATTTCTTTGTTGCAACAAATTTGCTAGGCATGCCTAGTTACGAGAAACTACCATAGATGGCACCAGCTGACCCAGCGATGGTGTGAAGGTACCAGGGAGGGAGTAACGCATCAGGCACTCAGGTGCACTGTTGTGCAGCTTAACTATTTGGCAGTATGACACAGTCACGGACACTTATCCCTTGTACGAAAGCTGTCGATGGGAGCAAGAGAGGCATTTCTTTTACCTTTTTTTGGTCCATTGCCGCAGTTCTGGGAAGGGGTTGCCTGTAAGAGTCGCTCGAGTGGGGTGCGAAGAATGCCTGTTGACGCGGCAGTGGCATTGTCTACAAAATTCCCTGTACTGATTGTTTGGCCAGCTACATTGGCAAAACGAATAATTTTCCGCAATGGCTCTTCCCATCACAGGAACGATGTCTGGAACTTTGTCTGAGAGCGCAGTGCGACCGCGAAGCATTCTGAGAACTCTTACACTGCATCAATTTTGAGAACACCAGGGTTGTTGACACCAAGCTCAACCGATTGACACGACAGCTGGGAGAGTCCTGGTACACATAAAACACACCCATAAGCGCAAACAGATCTCATGGCTGCCTTCCATTATCGCATGTGCATGGCTGGCGTGATGCCGTGAAGTCCGTCCTCTACCATTCCATGAATACTCATAATTTGTACCCCTACTCGGGGGACTCACATGCTGGCAACCTCTTTCCCGAAACTGTGGCAGTGGACCAAAAGAAGGTTTAAGAAGCGCCTCTCCTGCACCGCCTAATCAACCCTGAAGAAGGTGCTGAGCCGAGCTCAAAATGTTGGTTCTCTTGTCTTGAGGCTTTGGTTGGGGGTGTCACATTCTTTACTCTCTAACTTATGCTCTGCTCTATGCAAGAAATTTTTTAGCTTCAAGTTTTGCCTCATCTTTGTTAGAGGAATGCGTCTGCACATTCTATCTGGAGAGGATTGGCTAGCTGCACTGCCTACGAAAAAGTATCACAGAAGTCCCAATACCAGCCAAAACGCATGGTCGGTGTTGCTGTATACCTCAAAAATCGAATGAGCTAAGAAGGCATAATGTGCCTTCTTTAGAGAAGACAGGTCGAGCTTAACTTCGTTGAAAGGATGGTTAATGTGATTCTGACTATGCTCAGATCATCTACCATAACTGTTATGGAATTTCCCTCAAACTGAACGGAGGGATCCATGACGGCTGACAGCAGTAGCAAGAAATGAAACTTGTTGCAAGGTGGGGGCACCATGTGGTAGCATGAGGCTAGAACTCTGGAAGTTGTGCCAGAGCTACTTTGGTGACAACGCTGATTCATGGCCCGGTGCGTTTACGAGTCAGTGATTGATGTTGTAAATTTACAAGGTCTATATGTATAGTGTTTGCTTGTAAACAACAGAGTAGTAGTCACTGCTCTACAAATGCTCTTTCGGTCTGTTTCCTGTTCAGCTTCTTTCCAGGGCCAATTCGCTGCAGTGATAGTAGCCCATATATGGCCTTCCTCTCGGAATGCTTGGGAGCTGTGGCCGCACAGCACAACATGCGCTATGTTTCTTCATTGCAGAAGCGAGGGTGTGTGTTAAAGGAATAGTGTGACAGTTGTGTTTGTGCTATCTTTGGTGTCAAAGCAAAGAGCGAAGCCTCTCGTAGTTTAACTTTGTTCCCCTGTATGAAGGACATGTCATATTGCCCCGTCATTGGTGATTACGTCTCTGCTATTCTGTTTATTTTATTTTTTTCCAGGTGTATACACAACAGTGGAATAGTTATCTGGGCAAACAGCTGATTACCTACAGCTTGACTAAGCCCAGGCACCTGATTTACAGCAGCATTTTTAACTTCTAGTTTAGAAAGCACGAAATAAAGAGCCTGCAGTATAAGAAGCTGTACCACCTCGTAAGTAGCAGTTAGGAATGTATGCAGCACACAATGAGAAACAAACAAATTCAAAATGCACACTTCTTATGAATACTACTCAAAAAGCACCACTTGAATAGTTAAAGGCTTAGTTTGAATAACAAGCTTTAAAGAGAAATAAACTGTATAGTAGAAGTAAAAGAAAAAAAGAGTCTTTTGTTATTAACCTCAGTAAATAGCATTGTGTTTGTATCTATCAGCTTTTTTTGCTTCCTGTGCATGGTGCAGATACGACCCCTTGGCTCGGAACCCACTGTACTGTGGGGCCGAGGGTTGCCCCGCATGGGAGTTGCGCCACCTGAGTCGCCACCACCACCCTTCGGTGGCACTTTTTGCGGAGCGAATTCTTCGTGGCCAGGCAGTCGCCTATCCTGGCGACCCCTTGCAGGATTTCACCTTGTCACGCTTTCTTGACAGGTAAGTGCAGAATCTTCACCTTGAAAGTGGTTTCCATTGGTCAGTTTATCTGATCACTTTTGTGCAACATAGGTATGAAAGAAACTAACAGTCATGTAACCAAGAAATGAGGGGGGGAATGCTTTTTTTATTATTATTTAATAGTGGTGTTGATCAAAGTAGCAAATTGGAAGAGTAATCATTTTCTCAATGGAAGGTAATTGAAAAGAAAGTAGTAGAAAAGACAACGACATGCTGCTGGTGGGATCCAGACCTACGACCTCTGCTTGTGATGTATGGCGGTCTACCAACTGAGTTATGGCAGTGGGTGTCTAATCGGTCCATGTCAGCCTCATTATGGCAGATGCCACTGAAGTGAAGATTCACGGCTCTAGGTAAGACCGGTTTCTCAGTGCAAATGCTCAGTGCCACTTAAAATCAGGGGTGTTAGTTTATTGCAGGTGACTCAAGCCATTCCATTAATTGAACTCTAGTTGTGAAAGGGGCTGTAGTGTGCAGCTTCGAAGTATTGAATGATTTTAGAACGGCGGTTACTGCTCGATTTGGTTAGCTCGGTTTTATTAAATGTCAAAGTACCGCATTTACTTGCATAATGAACTCACCACCCGCTTTTTTTGTTGAGGATTTACTTGTTATTTAAGTTTTAACATTTTTGCCGTGTTCCTCAGTTTAGTGCCATCCACAGCGCAGACCTTAGCAGTGTGCCAAGATGGTGCGCTGCTAACGTCACGGCATGTTTATCGTTTGACAAAAGCTCCTGCATGGGTGGCGCATTTGGCAAATTTGGCAGAGTGCCAAGACACTGTGCGCCCTTGACAGGAGCGAGCACCGGCAGTGGTGGCTTGCTCAGCATGATCCTGCGTGCCCAGCTATGCCAGTGTATGCACGCTTAGAGAAGCTGGCGAGCGCTTGAGCATCGGAGAGAAGCATAGCAAAGCAGACCAGAAAGTTATAAAACATCCTCCACACTGAAATGCAGTGGAGTTATCAGGACCCTCAGACACCCAAGCAATTTTGCGAGCTCGGGATCAGGGGTACAAATGTCTAACCCCTTCTCACACCACAGCTAATGCTTAAACATTCACATTAATTACTTGTAACTGTCCTGTGAGTTTTTTTAACCTCATGTAAAAAAACACGCACCCGAGTTTCAGGGCCAATGTTCAGCATGTTCGCTTTATCTCAATGTGATTGGCTGGTACTATCAGTTGTAAAAATGTCGTCAAATCGACTTTTTTACCATGATACAGCAGACACCTTTCAAAGCGAACAATGCTAAACACTGGCGACTCAAACTTGGCTGACCGCTTGCTTTTTTTGATGATGGATGGACAGATGGGAGGGATTATGATATGAAATTTCGACTCTCGCAATAAATTTCGTCCAAACTTTTTTCCCACGTAATGAGCCCTCCCCCCGAATTCATACCAACTTTTTTGGATAAAATAGTGGATTCATTACATGAGTATGGTATTCAAGTCCGTCATATATCTGTAAGTTACAGGGGTATTAGTTTTCCTGTTGATTTAAAGTTGGGGCAGTCAAACAGCATGGGATTTATGAACACTACTCAATAGTTCCACTTTATATACAATGTCATTGTTGTTGCATCAGCTTTCTTGCTGTTATCTCGTAGGGTTCATTTCTGCCATGTAACAAAAGCACGCACATGGTAATGCCAGGTATTGCACCTGTATGCAGCGCTTCCTGATTTCTGTCCGATGTATCTATGTAGCAAAACACCATACACAGTCTGCTGTTAAGCTTGGCTAGTTAATACATTTACATTGCTATATGAGCAGTGGTACACTTTTAATGTGAGCAGCTAGAAACATGAGTATGCAGGAAAAAAAAAATCATGAGTCAAAAGGTTCTAGCATCGTGCAATTCATCATGTATTAGAGTGCACTGCAGCCGTCACAACCAAATTTGCACTGATAATGGGATTTGAGAGTGTTTTTTTTTGTTACAATCTTCACACCAGGGCACTATGAAATGAGGATGAGCAGCGCAGTGAACATGAGCATTACACCCCAGCCTGTGTGCTGCCTTAATGAGGAAAAGAAACATGACCTGAAACCTCTTTCCTGTTCTGTTTTTTTGTTACATTTCCCTTCGTTCACAAGGTTCGTGTACCGGAACCCCAAAGCAACCGGTGCCGGAGAGCCCAGAATAGAGGACCTGGCCAGCAACATCTTTGGCAAGCGCCGGCAATACATGCCTACTGGCGTCCGCAAGATGGATGTGCTTAGCCGGCAATACCAGCAGCAGGTTGAGGCCAACATTCCACCCGAAGAGACGTTCCTCTACAGGTGAGCCGCGGCAGTCCTCCTCAAAACTGTGAACCGCTCATTTTTTTTTTTTTTGCAGCGCTTGATCATGTTTTTTTGTTTCTGAATGAGACCTTAAAAGGATGCCGAAAACAACATGACCCAACTTTGTTCTCAGTAAAAGTCAGCTATGCAGCTCTTACCGGCTGTGTTGATTAAAGTTCGTATCTCCTTGTTGTAGTTTAATTTTTCATTTCATTTCATTTATTAATACTGTCAGCCTCCATAAGGGGCTGTAACAGGAGTGGAAAAAACAAAACGAAACTTAACAGCAAAATAAGTAATACAGAACTTGTTGAAAACCATATTAGTTAATCAAAAAGTTCTTCTTTCTTTTGCTTTTTCATTCTCAGAATTTATTGTGTGCAAATTATTTATGATCTCCCCTGGGTGTGTGTGTGACATTTTAGGTCAAATGATGAGGTGCTTCCCAGCCAGAGTCACCATTTAGAGAGACGTGGGGTGCAGCTGGAAGTTGTGGTTCTGTGCCGTTGACATAACGGAATTACGCTTGCAGGGCCCCTTACCTGTTGTCTTGTATGCAGTGGCCACGGTTGTACTGTGTCTCAAGCACTTTCTTTTTTTTTTCTCTTGGCTGCTAGGTACTTCAAGCAGGAGCGTGACCGCCGCAAGGCAGAGAAGAACGATGTCGAAGAGAAGAAGAAGAAAAAGGCAGACGATGACGAGGAGCTGGGGTCCGACGTTGAGAGCGTCGCCAGCGACGACGTTGCGGAAGTCCTCGACATGTTTGAGCCAGGCGTGGATGGAGAACTCGACTTTGCCTCGGCGTTTTCGGGTGGAAGCAAGGTCAGTCCAGATGTGCTGAAACCTGCCCAGGGCTTGGGATCCAGTGATTCTGTGGCGCAAACTTGTAGAACACTCAGGATTGGGCAGACTAGGTATTGTCACATTGTGATGACGACAGCTGGGCTGCAAGAACATTGAAGGCATTTAGAGGAAACTGTTTATTGGGTAAGGCCATGATTTGAAATGAACTGAACCCAATGGCGGCGACAGTGTGCTTGGTGATTGTCAAACAGCAGAATTGGCGCTACTCTAGGCCATGCCTAATTAAAGTGATGCAGAACTTTCAAGGTAGGGCATGGAAAGCACCTGCGGAAGTCTCAGACATTGTAGAAGCAGTTGTGTTTGGCTGCAGTCGTTCCGCAGAGATTCGCCTCTCCCTTCTCAAACTATGTGATAAGGCTGCATGCCATCTGCCTCGAACGTGAAGAAGCAAACATTACAAAGCTTTGCCCCAGCGTGTACCAGAACATTCACGCTCCAGGCAGTTTCTGCAGGAGAAAAGAATTGCATTGTAGAGGGCGCTTCAGCTCGCATTGAGAAGAGAATTTTCGGGGCATGGAGGTAGCTATACTTCACCCTTTTAGGCCTCACTCATGACTTCTACTAAATAGAAAAATTTTTCTGCGTTAATATTCCGTGAAGGCCTCTAGGAAGGCAGTGAATTTTGCAACATGAACCATCACAATTGTCGACTCTCCACAGATTTGTTTAAAATTTTGTACAAAGCATCAGTGCTTGAAAATTGTAACATTGAAGCACTAGTAACGGCTTAGATGAGCAGTCAAAGGTCGCATAGAGCACACGGCGCTATAAATCTGCAAAAAAAATTGTATTATTACAGATGAAAAAAATTTTAAGAGACTGCCACAGGTCCACACGTAGTGTGTACTCCACGTGTTGGTCAGAAAGTAGCCACGTGATCAGCGCATCTACGGCTATGTATGTGATCCACTGCCCACAGCTTCCACATAGGAATGTCACAACTGTCTCTGGTGATAACTACGCGAATTTTGTGCTTCATGGCAGGAGCTGCTGTGACACAGTCTCATTGAGGTTGTTTGCATTAACTGCAGTTGTTATTTTTGTACCTCAAACACACCAACAATGTTGATGATTTAGTTTTATTTGTGCAAGGGTAACTTGCCTAAAGAGTGTCATGGCTAACATATTCGGTCTGAGCAAGGTTGGGTCCAAAACCATTTTTCGCAAGTATTCGACCCCAAAGAAGCCAAGCCCCAAGCTATGGGAAAGCTTATATTTATTGGAAAACCGATGGGTGTTTAGTGGCACTTGTGGGATCAAGTGCTGTACACACACAAGGTAGATTCTCAAACCACTAGGCCACTACTGAGGTGTGAATTCGAAACCAGCACCTTCCGCGTGCAAGGCGGCTGCTCAGACCACTAGGCCACTGCTGGGGTGCGGATTCTGAAACCAGCACTTTCCGCGCGCAAGGTGGATGCTAAAACCACTTGGCCGCTGCTGGTGTGCGGATTCTCAAACCAGCACTTTCCCAACGCGAGGTGAATTCTAAAACCACTTGGCCACTGCTGAGGTGTGAATTCCTAACGCAGCACCTTCCGCTTGCAAGGCGGCTGCTCAAACCGCTAGGCTACTGCTGGGGTGCGGATTCTGAAACCAGCACTTTCCGAATGCGAGGCAGATGCTAAAACCATGTGACCACTGCTGAGATGTGAATTCTGAAACCAACACCCTCCACATGTGAGGCTGCTCAAACCACTAGGCCACTGCTGGAGTGTGGATTCCGAAACCAGCACTTTCCGCACGCGAGGTGGATGCTAAAACCACTTGGCCACTGCTGAGGTGTGAGTTCCGATACCAGCACTTTCCACATGTAAGGCAGCTGCCCAAACCACTAAGCCACTGCTGTTGTGTGAATTCTGAAACCAGCACCTTCCACATGCAAGGCTGCTCAAACCACTAGGCCACTGCAGATTCTGAGACCAGTACTTTCCACACGCGAGGCAGATGCTAAAACCACTTGGCCACTGCTGAGGTGTGAATTCCGAAAATAATGAATGGAATGTTCCTTGGTGAGACTACATATAGATGCTTGGGCTCGATGGATGAAATACATGTTCTGGCCCCTTGAAGGGTGTGAAAGGCAGGGGAAAAATGATGTGCATTGAATGCCACAGTGCAAACATTTGGTTGTAGACGTCTTGCCTTTCTTTTGCAGAAACGCAGGAAAGGTCGTGCAGAATCCGATGATTCCGGCGAAGAAGAGGGATCGGATGATGATGATGACCTGGAAGGGCTCGAAGATGACGAAGAGTACCAGGAGGCCCTCAAAGGCCTGCCTCTGGACAAGCATGGAGCTGCGATTCGAGAAGAGGACATTGAATTCTCCGATGAGGGTGACTTGACCTTTTGTTTGCATTTTAATTGGGGTATTGTCTGTTCTGATAAGTTAAGAGACACAGAGAACAAATTGAAATTGGCCTATATTGATAGGCTACCACATTTCTGATGATTAAGACGCCGGTGTCATAGAAAACTGAGCTTTAAAAAGGTAGAAAAGACCAGAAAATTATAACTAGTACAGGTATTGCTACCACTGGCAGTTTTTACAAGCACACTGCAGTGATGTCAGTCTCCCTTTTTTTTTAATCTCGAATCTCTGAGGTTGGGCCACATTACCATTGACTTTCAAACTGTGAAAAACGGAGCTCCTTTCACCATTGACATCACAAGCTTCAATCGGCTTTTGGGAAAAGAATTTCCTTTCTTTAATTGCAGTTCTTTCAGCAATAAATGCGTTTTTTTTTTTTTTTTTGCCGAACAAACGTCAGCATCACAGTGAACCAGACAATTTGATTTTTTACTGACGAGAACTGAATGGATTTGTCTTCAGTTTCCCTAAAGTCTTCAGTTTCTCTTTTGGGGAAGTGCATTGTTGTAGAAAAGTTCTTGGGCTGTGCAGCGTGCGATCAGAACACATGCCAAGGGACACAGAGGGGGCTTTTAATGCAGAATTGTGTGGCGAGGTATGTACCATGTTGTGGGTACGGGGGTCCAAGACGGTGAGTAGAGAGCCAGTCCCTATGATTGCCCTAGAAAACCTCTTGCAGAAAGGTGGAACTACGAAGAGCACCACTGCTCAGCTTCTCAACAAGTCTGCCCAGGTCCCAGGCTACTCGGGTATTCTCGAAAAGGGATGTACAGTCATTGTCAGGGCTTCTAGCAAAGACCGTGTAACCCTAGAGAGACTCTGGAATGTTGTTTCCTAAGAGATGCAATGTGTTGGCATCAGTGGTTGTGCAAAAATAAAAATTGGCACAGTGTATGACTCGTAACCACGTGAAAGGGACAACAAAGAATAGACGCTAACAGTACTCATCAATGGTTAGAGGTGTGGTGATGTCTGTAGTTTAAGTGTTCGCTGAAGGTTACCTGGACGGTTTATTTGTTTTACCCTTATGGCTATGCAAGCAGTTCAGAGAGGCAGTAAAAGAATAATGCGAGCAAACAGCGATAAAATATTGTGACTAATTTTCGCAAAATACTATGTGATTACAAAAGAAAAGAATGTTAGTTGATGCTTAATTATACAGTCCGGAAGACCTTAAGCCTTTAGTCCAAGCAGGGCACGAAAGGTCCCCGCTTGTACCAGGTAGTGCTAGGACATGCAGTGCTAGCAGAACCTCTGCAAAAGTTTTGGCACATTTCTTGCCAAACTTGGGAATAGAATTCAGTTCATAGACATTGTCATCACCTATTGCTGCTGCATGTGTTGCAGACAGTCTATGGACTTGGAGGCAATCCTTACAAGCTTGCACTGACTCAGTCATGCATGTTTTGAAAACTGCACCTGGTTATTGTCGAATTTTTAACGGGGAAAGGTGCGCGTCGACGACAAATATAGACAGACACTATGAAACTTATTCGCTGCTCAAACGCGTTCATCATGGTTACCGTAAAAACCGGAATATAGGTCGAACTTTTTTTCAAAAAACCATGGTGAAAAGTCGACCCCCGTCTTATATACCGGTCATTGGCGGAAAAAATACGGAAGTCTTGCAACAATGGGTGGCTGAAGTCAGCAGCCTCCATCACCATCGCCATCAGCAGCAGTGCCGCCATTTTGCGTTTCAGTTGATGCAAAGCGGAAGCTAACGGCAATTTACCGTCGCCTTCAAGAAAAACACGATTGAGTACGAGGAAGCTCACGGGAACCTGGCGGCACAGCGCGAATTTGGAGTATCCGAAAAGAGCATTCAGTACTGGCGGAGGCAGAAGCTGCGTATTACAACTTGCAGCAACCAGAAGAAAACATCATTTCATGGGCAGACCGTAGTGTATCGAGAATAGGAAGGAAACGTTGCGCTGCGAGCAAGATCGCTGCCTGTGACGGCCGAATGCATCCGCGTGAAAGCGGCAGAGATCGCGCGTGCCTCTAGACTCACGAGGGCGCAATTCAAAGGCTCGCCATCCTGGTTGCGGCGATTCATGAAGAGGAAGGCTCTGCTCTACGGCGCCGTACTTGCCTGTGCCAGAAACAAACACGCGGGCCGATTGGTGCGCGATATTGTTAAAAAATTTGCCGGGTGTACATACAAGCAGCATTTAAATGAAATTAAATACTGTCACCATTGTGCAACCTCTCGAGTCGCATTTGTTTCAAAGTAAGGATGTCTTTCGGTACTTTTCCCATTGAAAAAGATCTTTTTCATTTTTAGAATTGGTTAGTTAGGGGGTCGACCTATATTCCCGTCCGACCTATAGTCCGGTTTTTACGGTAACTGTGTTAACCACAGTTCATGCATTGATAGGATTGCTCATTAGAGGATCAGCGACTTGGAATGTTTACTTAGAGGAGTGTTTTGTGGAGAGATGTCGACAGGATGACATCACACTGAGCTGTGTGTGACTTCATGCAGACGATGACTTTGGCACCGAAAGCAAGCCGTCCAAACAGAAACCAGCCAAGGGCAAAGCTAAAGGGTGAGTGTGTGAGCCACAATGCTTGGCTGATTTCTTGATGCAGGTGAATATGTTGAGTCGAGATTCCTATGTTTCAGCAGTACAAATGAAGTTATGTGTTTTTGAACAGTCCTGGTATGTGTTACCCTATGTATACAGTAGAATCTCCCGATACGATTATGGTTGATGAGGTTTTCGAGATTGTACAGGTTTTAAAAAGGCCTGGACACATTTCATTTTATACAATACGTTACGGTTCAAGATGATGCGAACAGCTTCTCAACCTGCGATGGATGAAACGAACACGCAAACGACCAGGCGTCTGTCAGTGGGTGCCTGGCCTCGTGCCTTTCAGAAGGGCCTACTTGGCGGCATATCAAGAGAGAAAAAAGTCTAAATGAGCATTGTCGACTTTTTGGACCGAAAATACCGTATTACTGGCTTAATGAACCCGTTTTTTTTTTTCTATAAAAGTTGCCATCAGTTTTGGGGGGAGGGTTCATTACGCGGGAAAAAAGTTAACAGATTTTTTTGGTAGGGTCGAGATTTTATATCGTACCTCCGTCCGTCCTTCCCTCATCAACAAATGTATGCTGTCAGACACATTTGTGCTGCTGGTGTTTAGCGCATTAAACTTTGAAGTGATCCGGCAATTCTGTGGTAGATAGACGGCAGCGCCGGGCAATTGCGGCGAGCTAACACAAACATGCTGAACACCTGCCCTGAAGGTCAGGCATGCGTTTTTATTCAACGTTAAAAAAACACACAGGATGGTGATGAGTGTGTAATGCGAATGTTTAAGTCTTAGGCTACAGCACGCAATGACTGGCGCTCTGCCAAGTTCGCGTGGCGTGCCTCCCCCCTCCCTCCTCCTTTTCTTGCAGGAGCTTTCCTCAAAAGATAAACAAACAAGTGGTAATGGTAATGTTATGGACGGTGTGGGTGGGGGGGCATTATCTTGGCACGCTGCCAAGGTCTGCTCTGCGGATTGCGCAAAAACTGGGCAACCCAACTAAGCAACCCGCTACAAAAAACTGAAGGCTGAAAAAAAAGTAAATTCTGGCAGACAAAAGTTGGTGGTGGGGGGGGGTTCATTATGCCAGTATATACGGTAATTGAGCCCCCCTCCCCCCCCCCCCCCCTCCAAAAAAAAAATTGTGTACAACCAGGACTGATAAATATGTAGCATGCAGTGCATTGCAGCAAAGCTTTAGCGGGAAATTAAAGCCCTATTGTAGCTGTCGAACATTTCACTTTGCTGCATTGGGAGCGATAGACCGAGCGTTGTGTACAAGAAGACCAGGGCACCCGAAGGCACTCGTGTCAGGCCTTTCTGTTTCTTTCTGCCCCTAGTCATCTCTTCTAGTGTCTGTTTCGTCAGAGTAGCTTTCGTTGTGGCTCTGGAAGTAAAGTTTCACCGCTAGGGCATGCCAAAATGCCGTTACTATACTGCTAGTGCCATTACTGTGCCTGCTACAAACCAACACCGCATGCGCATGATATGTACACAGCTGGTGGATGCAGTAATGGTGGTAGTACAGGTAGACAGCATGCTAATGTGATGCAGTGGCCAATTTTTATTGCTTTTTCATTAAAAAAAAAGGGGGGATCGCACTAAGTGTATTTGCAACCAGGGCATTGAGAAAGGATTCAAAGAGAGAAGATAACAGGTGCTATGTGATGGCACGTGATTGGCTGTTGCATTCAGGAATGTTGCTTTTGATGCAGTGTGCCCAGTTGCATACTTTTCGAAATTTTCGAATGTCTCAAAATTCTCGACACGAATATGGCTAATAACAAACATATTCGATGTATATACTGAAAATTTGGGATATTCATGCGCCCGTAGTAATTATATATTATTAGTTTGTACTGTAATGCTCAGTATTGCTTTCGCATTTATTCTGTTTCTAATTCTTCATTTTTTATTGCAGTTTCGATTTGTCCAACCTTGTTGCATCTGCTGAAGAGGTGAGGTGCACGCTTTCCGTTTTCTTTGCGCATTTGTGCCATGGAGATGTTGGGTGCATCGTGCGGATTTTGAAGTGCTTGTATTATTGAAGTAGCTAAGTGCTTGTGACAGCTTGCCCGTCCGTAATGTGCAGCATCTGCGTTTCAAGTATCTGCAAGGCATAAATTCTTGCTTAACGATTATTCACTGTATTGTGCTTTGGGTAAGGAACAGGTGATTTGTTCGCATTACAAGCACCTGCCTATGTCATAAACTTGGAACTTTATGGTATCTAATGGCCACTAATTGTTTATTTTAGATTAAGATACTTGATGAGCTGCAGCGGTAGCATTTCTGGATTGGAGCTCGCCATACTATTGGCAGAATCGTAAGGAAACATCAAGAACAACTCTACTCAAATATTGTTCTCAGTAAAAATTGTTTCTCTGACTCTTTCTGGTTATGTTGTAACACGTTTTTCCAGCATGAAGAAATTCATTTATAACTGAGAAAAGTGCATTCTGGGATGTTCCCATGTCTCGATTCAAATTCGTGATGTCTACACCGAAAAGGACTGGTTGCGATCATTGTGAAGTGAATGGCGGTGTAGAATAGCGTCCATAATCTGAACTTCGGTGTCAGTGCATGCAGTTTACTTCAAAATCGACTGGTGGTGGCTACACCGCTGATTCATTTTATAAAAGCTCTCTTTTTGGGTCTGCGAAGTTTGCCAGTACTGCCAGCATAGCTCCCAAGAGGCACTATTAGTACCAGTAGTTCGCCAGAAGTGTCAACACCCCTGTGTTATTGTTCCCATGTTTTTGTTGCATCCTTTGAGAGCAGTGGTTAGCATTTCTTTGTTTTTTCCAGTTTTCACATCTCTTGGAGGACACTGCTGGAGGTGTGGACACAACAACATCACAGGCTGTTTCAAACAGGGACAAAGCAAGTAAGCCGTTTTACGCAGTACTGATTGGTCTTTTACATAATTTCCTTGCTTAGTAGACGTAGGAAAACCTTGTAGTCACGTTCCCGGTACATACGATTTCCCGGTTCACATGCTCAAAGTCACGGGCAGTAAAAATGTTCAGTAGAATTACACTGCTTCTCTTCGAGTTAATATGTTCCCGGATAACGTGATTTCTGAGCTACTGTGTTCCAAATTTTGACAAACTCTGGTCGTATAATATGTTTAGTGGCCAACCGTGGCTGAACCCATGTGGACGCAGCGTGAAAAGCTGAAATGCAGTAGCAGTCATTCATATTGGTGGCTTCTCTGCAGTGCGCAGGTGCAAAGGATGAAGCATCAAACAAATATTGGTGCGCTTGCATAAGGGTTTGGCGTCCCAATGGTAACGCAACGTGAAAAATGCAGCGGGTTATTCGCAGTGCCTAAGGGGCAAGTGGGCAAAGCATCTGAAAACTACACCGATGCGCTTAATATAAGCGGGCTTTGTTTGGGGGACGTAGCATGAAGAGCAGGAACGTTGCGATAGTCAGCCTACTATCTTCACCACGGTGCATTAGTGCAACGGGGCGAAGAGAGAGAGATAAAGAGAAAGAGGCAAGGCAGGGATGTTATCCAGAAGGGTGTTCTGGTTGGCTACCCTGCACTGGGGAAGCATCCGGAAACAACGAGGAATAGATCTCGGCTATTTCCACCATTGCCATTGACGGACTGGATGTGTCGCGAAGTTTTTGCCAGGCTAAGGAGAGTGCAATGCAAATGCAGACTGAATTATGCGAGCACTGTAAAATGGGCTGTTCAGGCCCTGTGCCAGTAATTAATTGCCAATTACCGTGGATTTTTTTTTATTGTCCTCTGGGCCATAATGTATCAATTAGCATTCCTTGGGTTCGTAACTGTAGTTGATTTCGCATGGATGGCCACATTTTGTGCATACCTTGTAACATCGTGCAGCCGTTGCCTGTGCTAGGGTCAGCAGCTCCAGAAATAGAGGCTGTGTTAGAAAGTGTGCTGCAATAAACTATTGCACATTGGTTATTTGTGCATCGGATTCATGATGAATGGTTATGAATGCAGCATTATGAAAGTCTCCTTCTATCTGGAAGCAGGCCTGTTAATACTTGCCAGAGAAGAATTGATTGCTGGCACATGGAGCTTCCGAAAAATTACCAAAATGTTTACAAAAAGGCTTGAATCCAAAAACTCTTTCATCCTTGCAATGAAAGTAGATGTGCTTGGACATGCACTGCACCAAGGGGTAGAAGATAGTGAAATTCCAAAGGTTCGCTGAACAAATGCATTGTGGAAAATTCCTTGTGTCTTAGGGTGTCTCATAATGAAGTTTTTTGACATTAAATTTATTTCCTTCTGCTCCAGGCGTCAAGCAGCTTAAGTGGGAGAGGGACCGGGATGCCTGGATCCGTGGCCAAGACTGGAGGAGCCGAAAACGAAAGTTTGCTGGCGGCAAACGCGGCAAGATGCCAGGAAAACGACAGAAGCGACGCTGAGGCCATGTGCAGCTCTTTATGTAATAAACTCATAGTGTTTATGTCATGGCTGTCTTCAATGTCATTTTTGCCTTTTAGGCGTACAATGGTTTCAGTCCCACCTGTGGGTTGATTTGCAAAGCAGCTGTTAATTGCTCACATTTATCACGGCAGAAGGGCATTAACTACTTCCATGTTTGCACGGCAGAACTCACGAACAGCAGTGAGAGACAAGGCAAAATCATGGTACTCCATTAACGGCAGATACAAGCGCAGTCGACACCGCCAGTGCTGAATGAGTCGCACATCGCTGAGGAAAATAATGGCATCGCCACCGCAACGGCACCAAATAACGTCTTACCAGTTGCAGCAAGAACGGAACCGCAAGTTTTCGAGAGCGAGAGGGGCACCTCCTTATACATCTGCACACATTCCGTACTATAATTCAAATCAAGACCACATTAGTGACCACTCAATTATTCTATCAGTGGTTTCCCTTTATACCATAACCTTGAGGTAGATGAAAAACACTGTTAATAAAGTAGCATTTATTGAAAGCACTCTAGTAAGCTCCGTGCCATGTGTACATCGGGGTACGAGAGCACTTAATGTGCCTTCGCAGGTGCAATGCAAGCCATGCTTTGTAGCTGTGACATGTCTCACGGTAAAGTGCAGTCTGAAGACTAATTAAAAACTTCTAAATTCTATTTGCAAAAAAGGCATCAAAAGTCGTGACAGACAGCAAAGACCACACGAAACACATGCAGGTGCACTAATAACTGTTAGTTTATATATTGTTGCAGAGAATAAATAACTGGTGCCGAGTGAAAAACATTCAGAAAATATTTGCCATCATACACACCAGGCAAAAAAAGTTCGCGATACAGTCCACTTTTCCATGTACAGTACTCACGGATTGAAATAGGACATTCGGAGCGCTAACCTTGCAGTGCCACGCGGCATGTGGTAAACCACAGGCCGGCTCATTGGCTACTGGAAGGAACAATTCTGCTTTGTAGATGTTCTCCCTCTCGCGCCATACCACAATGCACCACCTTGGTTTCATGAGCGTCTACGGGCGGCACTCCATGAAGCGACGGCCACGCGCTCCGAATGTCCTATTTCAATCCGTGAGTACTGTACACACTGAACCCAAGGTCTGCTAGCTCCTTCGCCGATAAAAACGCTGAGGGGTCACTGACACATGAATCACCACACTTTTATATTTCCATTACGAGAGGCCTTGGAGTATAAGGGCGGTCTTCGCTGTCTGTAATTTACGTTTGGCGCCTTTCTCGCAATATAATGTCAAACCAACTCGTCCAACAGTACGTGCTAAGCAAATTATTCTTATTTTTATTGCAGCAAAAGGCATGTTATGGTGAAATGCCTGCTCAGTTGGTCGGAGAAAGCGGCAAATCACCGAGCGCGCCTACGTTGCGCGCTCAAAGGCGGCACGTGATACGCGGTCACACGGCGCGGTATTTGCGTGCTCAGAAATGAAGGTATTTGGATAGTGAAGCTACTATAGCTGCTTAGAGTGAGGCGTCTAAAAAAAAAAAAATGGTAGAGCTGTGATTAACGGCTCAGCGCATTAATCAGCGAGAGCTGACTGGCATTATCGGCCGTGAGGTCTGGCACTCTTCTACCGCGTATGTCTGGAGTGGGGGTAGAAGTGGCAGAAGCACATAGCCTCAGGATGACCGCTTCATGGTTCTCCGCGGCTAGGTGCAGAGCGGGGATACCGAAACCGCTCGCGGTGCGACCATCCCAGGGGTTGGACCATTGGCTCAGATAGCTCAGAGGAATAAAGAACTTGCCTAAGTGTTGGCCTAAGTTTGTCCCAGGAAACCCTTCGTAAACCGTAAGTACAGTTGATGCTATAAAACGAAAAGAGGCTCCTCTCATTGTTGGAGCTCATTGTTGGAGCTGGGACTAGTGTGAGGTCGCAAATTTTCCACGGCCGTCCCGCAGCTCCGCGAAAAGCCGTGCGAACGCTAGCAGGATCGGACCCCGCTCCATGGAAGAAGGAACACGTTCTACCAGGTCTACCCTTTGCAGTGGCCCTCTCGTCCTGTCATCATCCACCATGATCATCATCATTGAAGAGCCACAGCGAGCCAGCCATAGCCGTATCCGGGTGCAGGCTGTGTCGTCCGCGTCGTTGAGATGGTTTCTTTCTTCACCGTGCTGACCGTGCATACAAGCTTATCGACGTGGACGCCTCAGCGCCCGTAGTTTTGAATCTAAAGCGTGTTCGTTTGTGCCATCGATGGTAGACCTTTCAGGCTGTCTCTGCTAACTGTTACCCGAAATACAGGTTAGAAGCGCTTACTTAGTTTAACGCATACTCCCTTGCGCACATTGCACGCAGCTTCACCTGCGACCAAACTGCACAGTTTGTTGTGCTCAGGTGGAATAGTATCGCATACGTTGTGACGCGTACGCCTTGCATGCATTCATACTCCTCCTTGGACTCGAGGATGCAGTGAGAAGAGCCGAGGGCCCCGTGTTTACATTTGTCACCGCAGCACAGATATCGCTTTCGCGTTGCGCAATCTGTGTGCTGCGAAGCGCATTATCACGAGATCCTAGCTACAGCCCCGAGTACAGGCGTGTCCAGGACAGCATGAACTCCCGATTATTGAATTTTGTGGGCTGTACGTTCATTTTGAGCCCTTGGAGGAGTATACTGGCTTCGATTTGTCGTCAGGGTGCAGAAACCATACGCGCCTGGCACACCATGTGCAGCCTTCCTGATTTTTAATGATATATCGCGAGTACCGACCAAACTGTTAATCAGCGCCGTATAACGGCGATAAGCGTGGAACATGGCGAGAGTTCGCGCATGCGCACGAAGGGAGAGCGTCCTCAGCTACGCTGTTCCGATCACGAGAGCACACGCCCTGCCACAATATCTATTCGCAAAAAATCGCCGGGCAGTAGAGCACTTGTGCATGACTAATATGTGGCACTGAGAAGCATGAAAACTGTGATGCTTTTTTTATACCGCATAGACACTGAAATACTGATTAAAGAGCTCCAATGTCTCTTCAATGTAGGTGGGAGGTGGCTAATTAAAGAGCTCGATGGTGCCCCTTTTACCGTGCTCCCACCTCGCAGAGGACTGCTCAAATCAGAAGGTTCGCGTTCCAGGCAGTGGTTTCCACGTGCTGTTGTATTCCCTTCCTTTTACTTTTTCTTAACTCTGCTTCGCCAGTGCGGCCTCCTGTAATGGACAACAAAAAAGAAGGAAAGCACGTCTCAGAGTGACATCTTAGTCACGCACAAGTGCTGTACTGCTCGCCGGCTTTTGTGAACAGATACTGTGGCAGGGCGGGTGTCCTTGTGATTGGAACAGAGTAGCAGAGGACGCTGTCCCTGTGTGAGCATGTGCGAACTCTCACCGTGTTGCATGCTTATCGCTGTTATAAGGCGCTGACCATCAGTTTGGTCTACGCTCGCGCTATATTATTAAAAATCAGGAAGGCTGTACAGGTACTACACTGTGTACTATCACGTCAAACCAATCGGCGTACGGCGATGACTTGAGAGGCGGTAGAAATTGTTGTGCTGGTGAGTCACTCCCAATAAAATCGATAAACGGGTGCTGTCTTTCGCGTTCCAAGAGTCCATGCAGTGTTAAGGAATACCCTCTTGAGTGCCACCATGGTGTTGGTGACACTCAGAGGCCATTAAACTGTATGAGGCGTCTAAACCACGTCCTTCTTGTGGGCGCATTTGGAGGTGCTTCTGACGTGGCCCAGCAACCCAGGCTGCGGGGTAGTGGCTAAGTACCTGGCAGTGTTGCACTGGCTTGCTAAATTTCTCCTTTTTGTCTGTGCCTGCTTGCTCCTGTTCTGGGGTGATAGGGCACGGGACGAGAGCTTAATGTCTACTTCTTCTCCCAGCCAGGGGTTTTCCCCTTGGTCGGCATCTCTTCCTCAAGACCAGCTCCCAATTGATCTCTTTTTCCGCAGTGGTGTTTCGAGCATTCCGGTCGCTTTAGTGCCTTTCGATGGAGGCGCTATCCGACTGAACAACCCGGAGGCAGTACCGGTGGCTCTTCAATCCACATCCAAGCACCTCATGCGCATTACTGATGTCTGGCAGTTCGGTAGGGGTGGTATTTGGTGCAGGTCACTGGATAAAGACTGCATTGAAGACCTGCTAAAGTGTACGACCTTCGCCAACCACCCGGTGAGCGCATGCATTCCACCTCATCTAGCATGTTCCAAGGGCTTGGTCCGAGGGGTCGGCTCTCGATTGAGCCCTATGGAGACGCTTGAAAACATCTCGCCTGCATGAGTGATTGCTGTCCATCGATGTAGCAGGATGGTTGACGGAGTAAAAATTCCTATGGAGTCCGCCATTGTCACATTTGCAGTAATATTTTGCCCGTCAGAGATAAAGGTGTGGCCACTGATTTTTCGAGTAGATACCTTTAACTCTCGGCCCCTTCAGTGTCAAAACTGCTGGCGATTTGGCCACAGCGGCAAAGCCTGCAAATTGGCCTTACGCTACTGTGCCTGTGGGGAACGTCATTGCAGAGAGGTACGTCCTGAACAGCAAGAGAAATGTTGTTTGTGTAGTGGTGCTCACCCTGCTGTTTTACCTGACTGCCTTGCACGAGCACAAGAAGTTCAGGTGCTCGAGCTTATAGACAAGCGCAGATGCACGCGGAGAGAGGCTTTTGCCGCAGTCAAGGAGAGAGCCTCAGGCTACTCTAATGTGGCCGCCAAATGCCCACCCATAATGGATTCTAGTTGGTCCCAGGCTATTACAGCGGCAGTTGAGAAAGCTGTGGCAAATGCAATGGATCGCATTATGGAAACCGTGTCCACGTGCATTTCGCAGGTCATAGCTGCTCAGATGACCAATCTTCTGCAGGCGTCCACCACTCCGCTCTTGTCTTCTTTGGCTTCGGAAGCTACCCCTCCTTCTGTAGTAATCGATTCCGCTCCACAGGGCCAAAAACAATGTGAGCAACAAAAGACCTGTCAGCCCTCTCCTTCGAATAGCCTTATGGACGCATCCTCTATGGATTGTATTGATATGTAGTCTGATCTCCACGCACAGAAACGAAGTGGGTCTCCTCTGAATATTGCAGGTCCATCTTGGCCCCAGTCAAAGACAAAGAAAAGTAACGCAAGTCAAAATGCTAAGACCAGGATTCTAGAAAAGGCAGTCGCGGCTGTGGCACTCCCACCAAGGTAGGGTTCTTAAGTGTACTCCAGTGGAATTGTCGATCTATATTCTCAGCTTCAACAGATTTAAATTGCCTATGCACTCAGCTTCTACCAGATTTAGTTGCTTTACAGGAAACATGGCTAACTACAAATTTCAATTATCATTTCAAGAATTACCGTCCGTTCCGGCTTGACCGGTCATCACGAGGGGGAGGGTTGTTAGTGCTAATCTCTACAAAGTTTTGCCACAGGGCATGCATTTCTTTCCAATATGCGGACAAGGAATGTGAAATCCTTGCGGTTGACCTCAGTGTACCAGGTCAGCAGCCCTTTACGGTAGCTAAGGCATATTTCCCGTCTGGTGTGCATGACACTCGGCCCCTTGGCTCACTCATGTCTAGTAGCCGATCTCAGGTTCTATTACTTGGAGACTTCAATTCGCACCGTGTGACGTGGGGGTTTAAAACAGACAGCTTTGGTTCTAGACTATTTGATTGGGCTTCTGACAACAACTTGATCTGCAACAATTACGGATTGCCTGCGTTTGTTCGGAGTCAATGCCGCTCTGCCTTGGATTTAACTTTTTCCTCCCCAGGAGTCTCTGTTATGTCTTGGGCGCCTGTTGACTGTGCAACAAACAGTCATCATCTACCGATTAGTTTCAAGTTTGCGTGTAAATCAACTTCCTCAGCGACATCAGTGCACGTTAATAAATTACAGTTGCTTTAAAGACACGCTAAAATCAGCCCTCCAAATCATTTCAGACCCTTGCACTCAGACAAGTGCTGAAAGCAAGGCTGCACATCTATGTTCAGTTCTGGACCATGCAAGGCAAAAGTCTGAATTTTTGGTTAAGGGAACCAAGGGTGCAATCGCAAACATTTGGTGGAATGCTGAGTGCACGCGTGCATATAGACGACGGAAAGCAGCTTGGAAGAAACTTCTCATCAATCAATGCCCAAAAAATTGGTTGGATTATAAGTATATTGCAGCAACATTTAAGCGCACTGTCGCCCGTGCAAAGGAGGAGTATAGTACAAATCATTATGATTTCCTTTCACAACCGGGAAATAAACGAGCTTTGTTTAATTTCATGAGGCGAAACAAGGCGATTCCACCGGCTGCCAACATTGAATACCTAGTTCAGTCCCCTGCTGACATCGCAAAGACCATAGAGGATATTGCGTGCGGCCTAGAGCTTCGCTTTACATCTGCTCTACCTTCTCCTGCTATATTCACATGCACCTCAAGTGATTTCACTGAGGTCTCTATGCCTGAGCTGTCGCAAATTGTTCTGCGCTTATTCCCAGCGGCTCCTGGCCGTGAGAGGATATTGCGTGTGGCCTAGAGCTTCGCTTTACATCAAGTGATTTCACTGAGGTTTCTATGCCTGAGCTGTCTCAAATTGTTCTGCGTTTATCCCCAGCGGCTCCTGGCCCCGATAAGGTCACTTCATCTATGATCAAAATTTTGTTCAATGAATCTCCTGCAGACCTGTTGGCTCTAGTTAATCATTCTATTAAAGGTCCTTGGATACCTCATGAGTGGCGTCTTGCTGAAATAGTTTCATTGGTTAAAAACCAAGGGGAGGGCTTAACTTTAGACAAAATACGCCCTATTTCATTAACATCGAACCTAGTGAAATTGGTGGAAAGGGTCCTTCTCAGCCGTGTCACGTCATTCATTTCAGAAAATGCTCTCTTGAATCCATGTCAAATTGGTTTCAGGTCGGGTTGTTCAATTTGGTGTGCTCATTCTGACCTAGAGAGTCGTATTAAATTAGCTCGCAATAGAAAACAGTTTGCTGCGCTTGTCACCTCGGATGTCAGTAAAGCATACGACAGCGTTGAGCACTTGGCTCTGTTACTAAGATTACAGGAACTGAACTTCCCAAGCTATTTTGTAGCCTGGATTTGTTTTTTTGGAAAATAGAGAATTTTACTGCTGCCAAAATGGTATTTCCTCAAGGAGATTTCCACAGACAAGGGGTGTACCGCAAGGATCAGTTCTCTCACCTGTTCTTTTTAACATTTTGCTAAGCTCAATTCCATGCATTCAAAATGTGAAAACTTCGTGTACGTTGACGATATGCATTGTTTGCATCAGCAGGTGACATTCACACTCTTTATCGAACCCTGCAAAATTACCTCAATGTTCTTGACAACTGGTTAGGAAGAATTCATCTGTCGCTCAATGTGAAGAAATGCGCATTGTTAGTATTTCCGGTTTCTGTTCCTGTAAATATCTGCCTGGTGTATAGAAATAACATAATACCTCAAGTTCAGACGGTGAAGTATCTCGGAGTAATATACGACTCTACTCTATCCTGGCGGCCACACATTGAGCAAGTTTCTGCAAAAAGAGTTCGGGCCCTTGGCATCCTGCGCAGGCTTTGTAGTGCTAGGTCAGGCATGAGAAGGCATACACTTCTGATGATTTATAAAATGTCATCATCGTCATCAGCCTTACTACACCCACTGCAGGGCAAATGCCTCTCCCATGTCTCTCCAATTAACCCTGTCCTTTGCCAGCTGCATCCACCCTTTGCCTGCAAACTTCTTAATCTCATCCGCCCACCTAACCTTCTGCCGCCCCGTGCTACGCTTACTTTCTCTTGGAATTCACTTCGTTACCCTTAAGGACCAGCGGTTATCTTGCCTTCGCATTACATGCCCTGCCCAAGCCCATTTCTTTCTCTTGATTTCGACTAGGATGTCATTAACCTGTGTTTGTTCCCTCACCCACTCTGCCCGCTTCTGGTCTCTTAATGTTACACCTATCATTTTTCCTTCCATGGCTCGCTGCGTTGTCCTTAACTTAAGCTGAACTCTTTTCGTTAGCCTCCACATTTCTGCCCCATATGTGAGTACCGGTAAGATAAAGCTGTTGTACACTTTTCTCTTGAGGGAAATTGGTAAACTGCCACTCATGATCTGCGAGAACTTGCCATATGCGCTCCACCCCATTCTTATCCTTCTAGTTATCTCCCTCTCATGATCCGGATCAGCTGTCACTACCTGCCCTAAGTAGACGTATTCCGTCACAACTTCCAGGCTCTCGCTGCCAATTGTGAACTGTTGTTTCCTTGCTAGGCTATTGAACATTACCTTGGTTTTCTGCATGTTAATTTTTAGACCCATCATTCTGCTCTGCCTGTCTAACTCATTGATCATGATTCGCAGTTCACCCCCTGAGTGACTCAGCAAAAAATACGTCCGCCCAATTTTGGAGTTCAGGAGCTCCTGCCTATAAACTTCGCCCTCTTGTGCTGTTGGAGTGTGAGGCGTTCTGCCTTTGTCTGGGGCTTCCAAAATATATCGCCAATGCTGTTCTGCACCTTGAGGCGCGAATCCCATCGTTATTGTATACTATTATGCACATTAAGCCATTGTCCCGTCTTCGATCTCCAAGTTAACAGGACCCTTGTCCTTCCGTCTTCCAATCTATCAGACTACATACTATTACCACTCCTTTTCCCGTCAAAACTTTCCTGTATCCAGCAATTAACCGCCTGTGTCTTGGCCACTCCCCCTTAGTGGGTATGTGCCAGCAACGTCTGAGGCCTTCCTTCCTTCCTTCCCGCCGCGGCTTTCGGCTGCTGAGAACCAGTACTCGACGGCCGCATGTTGGTGGAAGCGAAATGCAGAAACGCCCGTGTGTTGTGGGCTGTCGCTGCACACGAAAGACCCCCAGGTTTTCGAATATTAATATGGAGCACTCCATTACAGTGTCCCTTACAGGTGGTGTGCAGCTGTGTGCAGCTTTGGGGCGTTGAACACTGTACTACATCACACCACCGTAGCAGTTTTATTGGCTCATTGGAAAGCACTTGTCTTCAAGCTCATGAATGTGCCTTCCAAAAGATCATGACTACACTGAATTCTTGTGGAAGGTTTGAATTGGCCGTGCATGGATCTCATCAGCATTGGTTTTCTGTCATATGCATGAAACGTCTCTCATTTCACAGGGACTGGGGACCAAAGAAAGTTTGCAGGTGAAAAGCTCTGCATCGTCATGGGCCGACCATTACTGTGACGGCTGGACAGGAGCACACCTGATGATTTCAACATATGGGGTAGGTGGGCACAAAGCCGCACTGCAGCTCTGATTACTGGGAATTGAGCAAGTGTACTACCTCCATGGCTGTATGCATCAGTGGACCTAGAAGAGTGTTCGAGCTTGCCTGCTTTGGCGTGGTATGATCTTTTTTTTGGGGGGGTGGGGGGGGGGTTCATGATGTTTGGTTTTGCACTCTCTATTTGCTGCAAGATAACTCTTGTGAAATGAGCTTGTGTTGGCAATTATCTCTGTGCCTGAGCTTTTTTGTCGTGCTGGGGTCGTTGCTTTGGCCAGTTTACGAAGAAAATAGCTGGCAATTTTTGAGTGAATGCAATCCTTAGCAGCTGGTCAGCTAATTCATTGTGGTTGACCTGCCCTGTAATCAAATTCTTTTCTTGTTAGGTTGGCCTAGTTTTTGTTTTTTTTGCCGTCTTGTGCTCTCGACATTAAAGATAATACATAAATTTTGGTGTATGTAAACATTCCGGTGGATGCTGGGGCAATGATTTGTTCACGTTTCCCATAAACACGAAATCCTTTAGCGGTAGTATGTATCAATGAGAAGAATGCTTCTTGAAAACTGCTTTTTTGCATAATCCTAATATCAAGCTGTTGTGATAAACCTCTTGTTTTGGCTCTTCTCCAACACTTGTTGCCCTCAATTCATGCTAGTGTTTATTAAATGTGCCCAAACATCAAATGCTTCTCAAAAGCAGCAGCACGAGAAACGAATCAAGCGTTTCACAAATCCCATGCTCTCTGCATTAGAGAGTGACAGACGAGAGAAGGCAAGCATAGCAGAGGGTGGCAGAAAGCTAGGTGGGCGGATGAGATTAAGAAGTTTGCGGACATACGGTGGGTGCAGCTGGCAAAGGACAGGGTTAATTGGAGAGACATGGGAGAGGCCTTTGCCCTGCAGTTGGCATAGTCAGGCCGATGATGATGATGAGAAGAGACTGTTTATTTCTCTTCCTGATAGCCTGTGCAGTTCTGAATCTAAAAAAAAAGTTACATTTATGTTATGTTGTGTAGATCTGTTATGTGGTTACGAAGAAAATAGTTGTTTTTCAAAGATCGGCAATTTTTAAGTAAATGCAATCCTTAGCAGCTGGTCAGCACTGGTCAGTGATCTGAATAGAAGCACTAGTATCAGCCTCTTTCTTTAGTGTTCACATCCACAGACCTAGCTAGATATTCTGCTGATGCAGTGAGCAACTTCACCTTGGCACATCCTGGACAGTGTCCGTCCAGAAAAAGTGATGGAAAAGGATGTATGAGAAAGGGTGAAGGAAGTTCCTTGTCAGAGACTGTATTTCCTCTTTTAATTTGTTTTACAGGTTGGGAGCCGCCATCTCACACTTTCACTGAGTGCACCTCCACTGGATTAATCTGTGGATTAGTCATGGGCAAGCCATTCTTACAATCCTCTCAATGATTGTCTAAGTGTTTGCTGTTGTGATCATGTCCACTGCTCTTTCACTGACAACTGCAACAAAGCTTCAGCTGCTTTAACAACAAAATCTGTTATACGGAGCCCAAACGGCAATAAGCCTCATCTTTGTGGTTTCAAAGCAGAGGTTGTACGAGGCATTCATAATGTTGAGCATAGCAAAAACTTACATACTTACCTTGAAGGTCGAGGTTTGCTAACGGCTTAGTTAACCTAGATGGCCTAGAGACACATGAGATATATATTGATGCTGGAGGTCATGCATTGTCAATCTGGCTATTAATAGAAGAGATTGAACATTCTACGACAGAGTACAGGCCCTTCCAATATGAAAGGAAACAACCAGTTTGCATAAAATGTATTTTTCTGCCATGTCTTTACTGAAGATTAAAATGGCTTTAGAGTATTATAAGCCAAGGGGAAGGCTAGTTATAAAACAGGAAGAAGTGCGCTTGTCTCTCGTAAATATAGAGCACTCATTAATTGAATGCTAAAACTTCATTCCCTTTCATATTGGGGGGACGTGTAAATAAGCGTTCATTGTCATAGGCCATGAGGCTTCATCTCTGAAAGACATTCCTAACAAAAAAAAGATGTGCTGCAAATTATGAATAAGGAAACATGTAATTTAAACCAAGATAGAGAAAATGTGTGCTGTGTCCGTGAATAAAATGATGTGTACTTCGCATAGCGTAAAAAAAAATTCATGAAATTGCAAAAATTTCCCACATCAGCTGTGCTGTAGAAGGTCTGCATGATCCTAGTGCAGATTTTGTTCACACTAAATTCATGTTTAGTTTTCTTGCGACATTCGAACTCAACCTTGAAGTAAAGTGGAGTCCGAATTGTGTGTGACAGGTCAGTGACTTGTTCTGCTGTCAAGAAGCTTAAAGCTGCACTCAAATTTCGTATTATCGACTACCGTAATCATCTGTCCACTTTTTAGTTTTTATTTGAATGTTTCCTGACCACAAAGGTAGTAGCGTTTGACTAGGGTTGAAGAGCTCAATTGCGACTGAATTGGACATGTAGCAGTGCCAAATCTGCTTTCAATTCTCGAAGGTGCTTATATGTGACAGCAATACTATTATCTTGAGATATGATCCAGCTGTTCATTATGTACAGTTTACAAAAAACATGCACAAAGAGGATGTTTTTAAAAAACGTGCTTTCATTCACTATGCAGGCTCGGACACCGCTCAGAGCAACCGCGACTCGTTGCGTCGAAAAGAACCGCACACAGGAGGGCGGCAGTTGGTGTGTTCAGAGTGCGGCTATGACACTGATAAGCACACCCAAATGATGCACCACCTCTGCATCCACACTGGGGAGAAGCCATATATGTGTGACCGTTGTGGCAAAGGGTTTGCACAGAAGCGCATCCTGGCTGAACACCTCCGCATTCACACGGGCGAAAAGCCATACCGCTGCGGTCACTGCGGCATGCGCTTCACAAGGAGTGACAGCCGCAAAAAGCACATGCGCACCCACACAGGGGAGAAGCCTTACCAGTGTGTTCATTGCAAGCAGACGTTTACAGAGAGGAACACACTAAAAGTTCACCTTCGTATCCACACTGGCGAAAAGCCATACCAGTGCTCTCATTGCAGCAAGAGCTTTACAAGGAAGAACTTCTTGACGGAGCACGTTCGTACCCACACAGGCGAAAAACCATACCAGTGTATTCACTGCAGCAAGAGGTTTATAACGAAGACCGTTCTCAACGGGCATCTTCGCACCCACACAGGCGAGAAGCCGTACCAGTGCGAACTGTGCCCCATGGTGTTCTCTGTCAAGGCGGGCTTGAACTCGCATGTGAAAACCCACAAGCGCGCAAAACCAGTCTAATGCCACTTCTGCTCCAGGACAACCTATAGTTGAAATGCTGTGTACAGAATTGTCACCGAATGGCATTCGCTGTTTCCTAAAGCTCGTGGCTTGTTCATCCAGCATCCGGAGGAGCACCTGCTGGCAGCTGTTTGCTTGTGGCATCGATCCAGTAGTTCAGCTCCAAGGTTTTTGTTGCACTGTCATGCCCTTCCGTCATGAAGCACCATTAGGGCGCATTGACAAGGACTATGTAATGTGTCTTATGCGGCCATATTATCTGTGAAGGATTGGGAGATGTGATAAAATTTTAGGCTGAACCATTTTTCATTTTATGCTTGTGAAGTGAAAGTGGTGTCTAGGAGGAGTCCATGGACAGATTTGCTGTGTTGGATGTTTTCGGGTGAATTTGGAGTATTGTTTTGCTGCGTGTTTCTTTGACTTGTATGCTTGCACTGGCAAAAGTGTTTACGAAGCTGCCTTTGGAAAACCACAC
The DNA here is from genome assembly GCA_030143305.2 of Amblyomma americanum. NCBI lineage: Eukaryota > Metazoa > Arthropoda > Arachnida > Ixodida > Ixodidae > Amblyomma > Amblyomma americanum. Next base: position 46,318 of record JARKHS020035055.1, on the reverse strand, counting down.
AATGTGTGGTACAGGGGAATCTCGATCATACGGATTTCACGGGGTCACGAAAAATATAACATACAGAATGAACAAAATTTATATGCAGAATTTTCACAAATCTGTTTTTGGCTGGCGGGGTTTACTTACCGCCGTGCGCTACTGCTGACTTGCGACATTGCCGCTTTGCCGGTCGCACGGTGTTTTTGGCTGGCGGGGTTTACTTACTGCCGTGCGCTAGCGCTGACTTGCGATGTCAGCGCTGTGCTGATCGTGCGGCGCATATCGTGTGACTGGAGATTGCGACAGCAGCGATATACAGGCCGCATGTCTCCACTCGCTACTCGCGGTGCGCACCACGTGACTGGCTGGTGTCGATGGTGTACGGGCAAGAAGCCTTGCGCATTCTTATGGTCCACAGTGGGGTGGGGGTTTGTAACATCGGAAGCTCTACCCATTGCACTCTGGCCAGGGCATTTTACTAGTTCGTATTATCTCGAAAATCGTATTATCGAGATCTTATCATCGAGATAAGTTTTGAATTTATTTTTAAAGTGCATACTTATTTTTCAGTGAAGCATATTTTTTCTGCTAGATCCACCAGTTCATCTAGTTTAATGTAATATGGCATATTGCTAAGGGAATGCAGTGTTAATATTTGCTGTACCATGATGTTTGCATTTGGCTTATGCCTTGCTGTGAATAAAAAGCTTGCGTGAAAGGGGTTTTTATTGTGTGCAGTTTCTGATTCAGGATATAAACCTATTGTTACACCGAGACATGTTCACATTACATTGAGCTAACATCATTATTGTATGGAACAGTGCCCACATTTCAGGTTAAAATGCTCATTGATGTCCAGGCCTGTCAATTGGCAAGTTCCTTCATGTTCTCATGTATATTACTCACAGTTTGTGCATTTACAGTTACTATTTGAAAATTCAAGTGTTCAAGACTTTTGCCTTTTACAGTTGTGAAAGGAGTTTTCAAAACAATGCATCGCATAGAGGAGCTCACTACTGCTTCATTTCATTGCGTCATGTTTATAGTATACTGTGGTGGCCGTGCCTTTGTTCTATTCTCTTAATTTCCCTTCCTTCTGCCGCTGACGTGCTGGTCGCATGTAATCACGTGGCTTGGTGGTCACGTTGAGCATCCATACAATTCTGACATTGTGACGGCAGTATAAGAAGACCCGATATTGGGGAAGTTGTGGCCAACTTAGCACATGGCACCAAACCATATAATACATACAGCCAAACTCAGGTTATGCACGCCGCCCTTATACTCCTGTTGGTGATGCTTTATGAAAGGCTACAATTTGCAGGTTCCTTCGGTGCTCAGTTCAAGAGTGGTGGCTGTACATCAACTTTTCATCAAATTCTGTAAGCCTTTGACATGTCCAAAGCTATATTTTCATTACTACACCCAGACTACAAAAATCTGAATTCTATTGCAAATTACAATCGTGGCATAGTGTTTTTCGCCACGCGATCAAAACTTTATGCTTTCGTACTAAAGATGGAGAGATGTGGGGAAAGGAAAGCAGTTGCAGTGCACTGAGATACCCGGGAAATATTTGATGTCCAGGCATTTAAATGAAACTATATTGTTGCACGTTTTCGAAGTTCCCCGTTTCGTGCCCTGTGTTTGCGGTGTCACAAAAAAATGGCGGCCTGTGTTTCTCCGTCATTTCAGAAATCTTTGATAGGCATCATTCCTTACAGTCGCTAGTTTTGCCATTCAACGTGCACGCTACAATTTGGCGTTGTGACAAGTCCGCACAGTAAAGCACTGCCATGGGCAGCGCGTAGATGGTTTCAGTTTTGTGCCTTTTTTCTTTTCTGATGTTTTAACAGTTCGATATTATTTTGAAAAACGAGTGATGGCAACAAAGATAAAGAGGTCTGCCTCTAAGTAATATAATGCAATATTGAAGACTCCACTCTATCTGGAACATGAGCTCGCAGCATCCTCCAGCAAAAGCATGACCTGACCGCTGCACCACTAGCCGCGACTGCCACTGTTCTAGGGAGTTTCCAGTGCTGCCAAACTAGGGTTTTTCTCTAGACTTAAAGAATTTGGATATTGTTTAGGAAAAAGGGAATTTTTTGTATGATTTAGGGAAATTTTATTTGCACAGTACATTTTTTTCTTTCTCAAATTGGGAAGATAGTACGAGCTTTTCAGAGCAGTCAGAGTGACGATGTTCCAACAAGTTCTAGCTGAAAAAGTCCATTGGTTCCAACTGGAATTTTTCCAATTGGTACCACTTAGGTTTTCCAACACCAATTGGACGCACTTCAAATTGGTTTCAGTGGCATCAAAAATCAATTGGTTTCAATTAGAACCAATTAGATTTTCTACCAGGACCATTGGGGCACATTCTGCCATGTGCCAACATTTTACAGGAAAATTGAAAGTATGAGAATTGCACACTGTTAGGGAAGTGAAGCCAAACAAACCATTATAAAAGCATCACACACAAGGAACATAAGCTCAATACACATCCACAGAACACACTTTTGCTTCCACTAATATACTCCACTAATGGGACCCTCCTGCTGGAGCCAGTGACGCTCGTCATTTGAGCGAAGCTATTTCATTTACTCACGCCCGGGGTGGTGGTAGGAATGATGAAAACAATTCGGCAGGTAAAGCTCCTAATACCTTTTTAACAGAAACCTCTTCAGTTTACACTGTTGTATTTCAGTAATGAGCAATATGTAGCTTTGAATTTGGGCCCATTGGAATGTCCAGTTGGAATCTCAAGAACCACTTGGATTTATCCAGTTGGACAAGCTAGCTGCACCCAATTGGAACCCAGTGACTCCAAGGTTCAAGTTGTAACATCAGTTTGCAAAAGCAGCAGGATAAAGCTGCTGCCAATTAGGACCCAATAACTCCGATTGTTCCAGTTAATACGGCTTGGCAAGACCAGTTGGACAAGCTACTGCTAATTGGAACCCAGTGACTCCAATTGGTTCCACTTAATGCCAGTTGAAATTCCAACTGGATTTTTTTGGGACCAATTGGAATTTTTCACCGCACCGCTCCGCTTAATGTCAGTCGCTTGCATGTGAACCAGCCTTTACACGAATGTAGTCGGACGTGTATGGTCACTGACGTGGCAGTGGCACCCACTGCTGTGATCTGGCGTGCCACTGCCTTCCACGTGCGCCACTTCTCACGCTGCAGTGTTTGGAGCTCGCTGCATGTCGTGAAAATTCCTATTTAGTAAGCATATCTGCATGTTTATTTTGACAACTAGGAGAGAACAAGGGCGGCATTATTGAGAAAAAAGTGCCCTGTTGGAAATCTTAACTAAAACCTTATAACAGGTAACTATAACAGGGTTATAGTCCAACTAGGGGAACGTACGACGAACAGAGGTCACATGAAGCATGCAAAAGCTGTAACAATTGTGATTGCTCTCCAAGAGCAATTACAATAGGGTGGAAAAAATTCACTTAATTTATTCAATGAGCATATGTATAATACCTAATTTCATATGCCGATGCATGTTTACTAATATCAGTACAATGAAAAAACACATAGAGCCTTTAATTTGAATGAAATGAAATTGGTTCTGGGGGGAAAGGAAATAGCGTGCTATCTGCCTCACATCTCGGCGGACACCTGAAGTGCACGGTAGGAAAAGTTATAATTTCTAAGGAGCACGCGCTAGTTTATCTTGTCGCTTCATTTGAAAGGTCTTGATTTTAGATCGTTCATTTCAAATTTACAGCTAATTTGCTTACCAACATCTGGTAACAGGGTAGCTGCAAAATAAAACTTGCTACTGATCTACACATAAATATTGGTGACGGGGGGATGGACTTCTCTCGTGGTGTTCATTGACTGGTGTTTCATTAAGGTGTTCTCTCTTTCGCAATTGAACCATTGAACATTATTTTTCGTATCTAGAGAAATCTTGGGAATTTTTGTTTGAACGTTGGGGGTAAGCGGCTTTGTAGGTTGGCAGCACTGAGAGTTGTGAAACTACCAGCTTTCATAACTTCGTCACTTCTGTTGCACTCGATTCAGCTGTGGTTCACTGCATCGCCTGCACCGGTTCATGGTGCGCTCCACGAAATCGATGGATGGACAGAAGGTAGGAGCGTACCCTTTGAAACGGGATGATGGCAGGTCGGACGAAAGTTTGGTAAGCTAATAATTTAATGGAAGGGGTAGCAAAACGAAGATTTCGACGTGGGAAGCCAAGGGTGCGGTTAGCGTCATTAGCGATGTTCGTTATATGTGAAGACCATGTTAGGGTATGAGTTAAAGTAATGCCTAAATATTTACAGGTAAGAACAGAACACACTTCAGAGCCAAAAAGAACATATTTAGAGGGAATGTGGGATTGCCTGCGATGGAAAGAAATATATGTTTTAGCAATATTAAGGGACATTAACCAATGCTTGCACCAAGTTTCAATTTGGGTTAAATCTTGTTGAAGGGTGTCGGCGTCAGTGCTTGTAGAAATTGGGCGGTAAATTACGCAATCATCTGCAAATAGCCGGATGTTAGAGGTAACGCTGGAAGGAAGATTGTTAATGTAAATGAGAAAAAGCAAGGGTCCGAGCACTGTGCCTTGAGGAACACCTGAAGTAACCGGAGAACGAGGGGACGATGATTTGTTAGCGTAGACGAATTGCTCTCTGTAAGTCAAAAAATTTTGAAGCCAGTTCATCACTAAATGATTAAGGTTTAGACGTGACAGTTTTAGTAGTAATCTTTTGTGCGGTACTTTATCGAAGGCTTTTTCAAAGTCAAAGAACAGCGCGTCAAGAGGAATGTTTTAAGTCAAGATGCGAACTAAGGTCATTGATGAAAAGGGCTAGTTGGGAATCACAGGAAAGTCCTTTTAAGAAACCATGTTGGTTAGGGTGAAAAAAGTTGACTGAGACAAGGAATTTAATGATGTGATAATAAATAACATGTTCCATCAGTTTTGAACAAATGCTTGTGAGGGAAATAGGGTGGTAGTTTTTGCAAGAAGAAGATAAACCTGAACCTTTTCTTGGGACTGGGACGATCTTACCTATTTTCCAGTCTTGTGGCAACACACCTGACTGTTGAAAAAGGTGGCATAAGATGACACTAACAATGTTCTTAGAATTTTTTAGGACTTTAGAGGTTAATCCATCAATACCAGATGAAGAGGGCACTTTCAATGATTCGATTAGTTTCATAATTCCACTGGTACCGAACAGAATGTCTGGCATAACAGGGTGATCAAAGACAGGGAGTATGGTAATTCGCCTTCAGGTTCTTTAGTAAAAACTGAGCGAAAAAAGGAGTTAAGAGTGCTACAGACTTCTTGTTCCGGTATGAGAATGTTACCATCTTTGTGTAATGTTAGAGGTTTGTGGCGTGTAGGGTTAATAGTTTTTCAAAACTTGTTAGGATTGGTGCGTAGCATAAACGGTAACACTGATGAAAAAAAGGAATGTTTGGTTTGGCTTGCTAAAGATTGGAATATTTTTCCTGCAGACTGATACCTTTTCCACGCGCAAAACCGTTGGTTTTGAAAAAGTGTCTCATTACTATGCTGACGCTTGTGAGTGAAACCCACAAGTACGAAGACATCAAGATATCAATCTGTAAAGCCGAATGTTCTTATATGCAAATATGAGCTCTCTCAAAACGCTAAGTACCGAAGACTGAGGAAGATAATTAGACAGTTTTAGAATAGTAACTGCACGCTTACGTACGCTAAGCGCAAGCGTTTTGCTCTACGTTACGCTGTCACGTGTACAAACGGAGACGCAACGATAACTCCAGGTGAGTGATGCCATCTAGTTTTTAAAACGAGAGCCATTTTTCCAAAAGAACCGATATTGTTCTTAGGCCTCGGACTGGCAGAAGCATCACTTGAAATAAAAAGTAAAGCAGATTTATAGCTCATGGATTTTGCTGCAGGTGAGACGAGGTGAGACGAAAGCCCGATGCCCCATTTGTGACCAATGAACGCACTAAATAATTCAGTAAAATGACGAATTCACTCCAAAACGAGGAATCCTGCTTCGAAGCGCTCCGCCATGTTGGAAAAACTATTTTAATGTACGCAAGAGTCGCTCACGCTTAACTCTGGAAATAGCGTACGTAAATTGTTTCATTAACTTGTTATTACTACCGCTATGTTTGCATTTATATTAGCATTTTGATTAACAATATAGGAGGTCCCAGTACAGTCACTGACTACGGGACCTCCTTCTGTATACATTTATCCAGACTGTATTTCCTGCTTTTGTAAATAAACATGATTCTGATTCTGATTCTAACTCATTTGAAATAGCGTTTGGAGCATGCGTGCTTTAAAGCTGCCAGAACGTCTCCTCTGCAGTCATCGCAATTTTAGTAGCGTTGCAGTAATCTACAGAGGTGGAATATAGAATAAGCCTCTCCCTGTACAGAAGCATGGCATCCTCTACCCAGATCCTAGCTGCACACGTACTACACACAAGTCGTTCGAGCAGTGACCTGCAGATCTCAGCCTAGGAGTGGGGCTTTCCCACATCGAATAAGGCGTTAAGAGACGGGTAGAGAGCAAAGCAGGTCAGGGAATAAACGCGAGTTAATGATGCTTTAACTGAAACCGAGCAAAGAAAATGGTCGTGGACAGGGCATGAGATGCGGAAGCAACGCAAGACAACTGATGGCCCCCAGGGTAACAGTTCGGATTCGAAGAAAAGGCAAGCGTAACAAGGTGGTAGACAGTCGTGCGGATGAGATAAAGTTCTCGGGAATAAGAAGGCTGCAGCTGACACCGGACAAAGATAACTGGAGGGATGTGGAAGAGTCCTTTGTCCTGCAGTGGACATCCTTATGATAGTTTCTGGCATGGAGTCACAAAACAGTCGCATATCGTCGTTCTGAAAGCGCTTCAAGCGCTCTCACTCACCGGTGAGGACACCCTTCACGACCACGGGCAGATCAGAGAGGCCGCACAACCAGTCAATGTCGGCGAGAGTAGCCGGACGTAGAACCTCCGTGCCGCTCCAGTAAGAGTTGTGATGCGTCTCGGCACTGCTCGTGTAGTTCGTATATGAAGCCTGTATGTTGGCAAAGCTGCGAAGATTTCTGCGTCAAAGTAGTGTACTGCGCTGCCGTTTCGAGATATGTACGATATCTTTTCGTCCGTTTTCTCTCTATGATGTGATATGATGTGGGTTGAAGGCCTAAGCTGCCCTTCCGAGTTCCGCTAAACCGGACGAACCTATATATTCTCTGTCCGTAACGCTTATTAGGATCAATGTGCAAATTCTATCGCATTCCCTTCATGGTTGTGGACATCACACGCGCCCGACCTGTGCATATATTATTGTGCAAATAGAATACTTTTAAGTATTATCTGCCTCCCCATATCCTTTCTTCCTGTCCCCTCACTTCTTTCATTTCATTTCTCCAGTCTGCCTGCTATTCCTTTATTTCCGCTGCCCCAGCTCAGGTATACTTCCCGTAACAATGGCAGATGCCGGGACCACCAAAATAAGCTTATGGGAAGGTTACGAGTGTGTAACGCTAGATTCCGCGATAGCTGTTTAGGCGTTTAGTTTAGTTTATGCGTTTAGTCACGTGACCACTGCTGTAGTGGTCATGTGATGCACACCTGCACTGGTAGGCGGCTGTTCCAAACAGATCTAGCCACCCGCAGGCTTATGCGACCCAGGTTGATCGGTTACGCCGACGGCGACCCTTCCTTTTTATTATTTTATTATTATTATCTTATCTATTATCTTACTATTATTATTAACCTAGGTTACTTTAAATAAATCGCTATTACTACTATCAGTACTACTACTACTACTACTACAACTACTACTACTACTACTACTACTATACTACAACTACTACTCCATGATTGCAAGGTGCCCTTCACGTGCGAACAGTTAGCTTCTCAAGCAGTTGTCAGAAGCTGACTATTGAGTACCACGGCCCAAAACTGGCCGCTTGGAGAACGGGAGGAAAAGGTTTATTCTATTAAACAACTTTTCAGAAACGTAATTACCCTGGCGCCCTCTGGAAGGCGGCTGGAGAACATGAACTGGGAGACGGCGTCGCCTGGTACGGGCGCATCTACGGGGACAACGATGGCAGCGTAACCCTGAGCGGCGGCCCTCTTGACCAGGGACTCGGTGAGGGACCTGTCCCGGAGGATGCACACCTGTCGCCAGAGGACGCAGTGTGGGGCTCTGGCCCTCACGTCTTCCAGGGACACGGTACTCAGGGCACTCAGGACCATCACCGTGCCAGCGTCCTGCGCCGCTGCACAAGGGTGTAGTTCGAACAGAGTTAGCTCGTGCAAAGCAGACAAAACGTAAGGATGTCGACTCTAGAACGAGCCGCCGCGGTGGCTCAGTGGTTAGGGCGCTTGAATACTGATCCGGAGTTCCCGGGTTCGAACCCGACCGCGGCGGCTGCGTTTTTATGGAGGAAAAACGCTACGGCGCCCGTGGGCTGTGCGATGTCAGTGCAAGTTAAAGATCCCCAGGTGGTCGAAATTATTCCGGAGCCCTCCACTACGGCACCTCTTTCTTCCTTTCTTCTTTCACTCTCTGCTTTATCTCTTCCCTTATGGCGCGGTTCAGGTGTCCAGCGATATATGAGACAGATACTGCGCCATTTCCTTTCCCCCCAAAAAACCAATTATTATTACTCGAGAACAAGCATATCGAGTGACAACCGGGAGACATTTACTATCCCAGCACCTCTGCCCCCTTCTCCTGCGGTATGCACTAAATAGTGCATATGCGTTGTATTCTCTTATACTGCGAGAACATTGTCTCATGAAAATGTGAACAATTCTGCGAACGTTGGATCATTGAAGACTGAATGTCATGCTCTGGAGGTATGGCGCTCAAGAAGTGTATGGCCCAGAACATGGCGAAACCTTAGCAGCAAAGACAATGCTCCAAAAAATGACAGTTACAACCATGATTGAATTACGTATATGGTATGGTATGGTAACCATGGTAGAGAGAGGTTGGTCAGGGGGTTCTTGAGAATCTCAAAGTGAACAAGGGACGGGAAGTCCTCAGGTGCTTGCCAACGTTTCAACAAGTGGACTCGTCTTCGTCTTGTCTTCGACCAAGGCAAGTCCTCTTGTCGAAACGTTGGCAAGCACCCGGAGGTTTTCCCTTGCTTGTTCACTTTGTGATTATGGTATGGTATGGTATGGTATGGTATGGTGTGGTGTGGTATGGTACGGTATGGTATGGTGTTGTGTGGAAGGGTATGGTTTGGTGTGGTATGGTATTGTACGGTATTGTATGGTGTGGTATGGTATGGTATCGTACGGTATGGTATGGAGAGGTGTGGTATGGCGTGCGGCTTGTTGCGTGTGGGGCAGTGTGCAGGGTTAACGTCCTGCAGCTGCACATGAGCAACGAGGGACACCGCAGAGGAGAGGTTCGGATTCAGTTCAGCCTCCTGGAGTTCCTTAACAAGCACCGAGGTGGTCGAATGCAGTCAGAGTGAACACTGCGGGGAGCATCTCCCAGATAACTTTGTTCTTGCTAAAGGGTCAGCTGTCTTTGCCGGCCATAAAAGTGCACTGTCGTTCTTACTGCCGGTATATATGTACGAGGAAGACTTCTTTTTTTTCTTCTGTCATGACGGTTCAAACTAGGGCTGCGGGTAATATGCAGGGCCGTATATTAAGCGCGAAAAGAAATTAGGAGGACACTTAAGCCCCACCTTAAGGCTCCCTCCATGAGTCCCTCCAGTGGCATGATGTCCTCTTTGCTTATTACTCGGCAGACGCGAAAAATTAATCATCTTTATTTTATTAATGCATTACTCGCCTCATGCGTGGCGTGTACTGAAAGTGTTCGCACAAGCTTTCTGTCCACAAAGTAACTCGGGTAAGCTGCGGCAACTTCGGAGAGGCATAGCGCAGGCTGCCGCCAATAGGAGGAAGCTCGGGTAAGCTTTAACCAAGTTGATCGAAATTATCTCGATGACGGTGGACGCGCCTCACTTGATCCATTAAGCGAAAATACGTGTGCGTATGTTGACGCTCGATGGTACCCATAAAATACGGCGTCCGTATGCAACCTGGCAGGTGGTAGTTAAATTAATGATTGGTCGCCCGAGGTTGCTTGGTTCAACTCGGATCGCACAAGTAACACCGGTGACAGCACCTACCATCCCTAGTAAGTGGCGCACCGCTTAACCGCCGCAGCACTGCGTCAGAAGTGGAGTGGGGACCCCCAGGGATCTATGACTATGAAGTAGAAAAAGCCCAATTCTGCATATCTGGGCATTAACCGATTAGCCATCGCATAAAAAAATCTTAATACACATCAGCGCGCAGATCAGAAGGAGTGCTGCGGCGGCTGCGTAGAGCCATAAAGAGGTTGAATTGCCAGCTTCATGGCATCGGGTTACATCACGCCGCAGCGCGCGGTGACTGCGTTCACAAAGTGAGAGGCAGGCTTACTCCTTCTCAGACATAAGCAGTCTTCTACTCCACCTTGGGGGATTCCCCTAAACACTTGAGCAACACTGTTCCCACTTCGAGTTACTGATCAGTTAGCAGAGCGACTGATTCTTTGAAGTGGTGGTCCCGGGCTCAAACCTCAGACCAGGAAGAATTTTTCTTTAACTGCGAAGTTTCTGAGAAATGCTGTATAGCTTTTCTTTGTAGCCATGTGGCTGTGCTTGGGTGGATGCCATTGAGTATTTACTCTCTTATTATAAGCGGCCTTAAGTTTCTCTGGCGACTTTTTCCAGTTTCTTTGAATTTTTTCTTCTTGGATACCAGCATATATTTGTAAGTTTTGTTCAAATTCTATCTACAAACCTTAAATTCGCAGTTAATATTCATAATAAGGCATGAAAGTCTTTAACGAAGCTCATATTATTAAGAAGTCTGCTCAGTTGGCTTCATTTTGATGTATCAGATTAAATTTTAGACCTAATAGTTTTTGTACCAAGATAGTTTACACCCACAAAACACCCACAAAACACCCACAAAATACAGCCAATTTTCTCACTTTAGGGAAATAGTTGAATACCTTTACTTACAGGGCAGTATCCAGCTCTCAGTAAAACATCGTGTCTCGTGCTTTTCATTCTGGTTTGTCGTGCCCTTCGTGCTGTCACAGACAGATTATTACGGTAATTAGTATGGGGTTCGGTTGGGGTGGCGGCCGTTTTTGGCTAGGAGTGCAGGGTAGGCGTATGTCACGCACGGTCGAGGTCACCCAAGGTCGCAAGGTCGCTCATCGGTTCGTATAAAACAGTGTAAGCAAGGGAAAGGAGAGAAAGGGACGAGGCTTGGACGAAACCCAACGTGATTTCGCCCAGCGGTGCCTGTACAGCTGTGGCTGTGCAAAAACACTCGTTTCTCTGTACAGCCGCGCCGCGTTTCGTTTATTGTGTCTTCGATGAAAGGACAGCCGGAGTGCTTCAAGTGCTTCCATCTGTCTGGCCTCCGATTTCCTTGAAGGCGCTCTGGTCGGCGATGGTCTGCATGATCCACTCCTTGTAGACGTTGACGGGTACGTAGATTCCCGGCATGCCCTGGGCGCAGCCGACGCCATGCGACACGATTCCTACCTGGATGTATCGGTGGGCCTGGCGGTACATCACGCCGGAGCCCGAGTCGCCCTGTGACAGAAATATCTTTTTGTAGGATCAATAAACCCTTATGTCGAGATCGAGTCGTTTGCACTAAATTACGTAATAATCCCGTGACCAGGTCACGTGACCTATTTAAGTTGGTCTCATTATTTACGTATACAGTTGAACCTCGTTATTACGAAGTTGGAGGGGCCCGCCGATTTCTTCGTTACAGCCGTAGCTTCATTATAGCCCGTGCTGACCGAGCTTCCAAGAGGAATCGCCATTCCTTCGTTATATCGATTATTTAGTTATAAACCGTTTCGTTATAACGAGCTTCGAGCATGTCACATTGATGATGTCACCTATTTATTTCAATGAATAGGTAAGGTGACTATAAACATGACCACGACCCCCTTACACGTACAGTCCCCGTCAAAAGTGTACATCTCAAGGGGTTTGATTCTCAGCTGTTTAGTAGGGCTCCCTAGTACATCTAGCAGTCCAAACCTTGTGAGAATTGAGGACGCGAAGCCATTCCTATTTCGATAGGTTAGGGTCACTGATGATGCATTACGAGGCATGCACCAGGCCTCAAAAGGAAACCTTTTGGGCCGTATACTTTTGATGGGAGGTGTACATGATCCCATGAGCCCCTCAACAGCGCATGCTAAATGTTCGTGTTTCTTGCCAGTAACCATGTTCTCGGCCTTGGGGGCGACATAAAGGGATGAGATATAAGCCTCAGTGTGCTATAAGTAATTTATTGCAGCGCAATATAGTTTCGGTGGTCTTTGACGTCACAAGAGGGCACAGAGAACCGTCGCATTATGTGCGCTCACAAAACGGTGACGCCATCGTTGCTTCTTTGTTGTGAGCGCGCATGACTTGTGGGGGTTTTGTGTCCTCTCATGTTGCGTCACAGCCCGTAGAGATCGAAACAGAACCTTTCGGCCAAAAACAGCGCGGCAACTAATTATTCAAGGAGCGAATGGAAATGTTTTCTCCATCTGTGCTGTTGCTGAGGCGGTGCAGTTATCGTTGAAAATGATGCCCCTGCTTCTTTGCTGTGAAAGTTTCGTGTGGCAGATGAACCGAACAACGTGAAATACTCAATCCTTGCGCAGGAGTTTCTAACATTCGCTCCTTCAAAATGTTTATTTGTATCAAACATGGCTGCCTAGTCGTTTGTATATTTTTTTAAGCGAAATTTATTGCCCCAGGGCGTCAATGATGGGTGAAGGTGTGATGAATGATGTAGTAGAGATTAAATGAATGGAAAAAGGTTAGCTGATTTGATGAAGTCCAGTATAGAACGATGGTACTGTCCCTGCGTCCAGGCAATGTATGAAGCAGGGTTGCTTGGTGAAAGACCTGCTACCATCAGGTGCCGGATCCTTGTAGGCTTGAGAGCTGGGCAGTCCCACAGTAAGTGATGAATGTCGGCCTCAATGTCCTCATGTTTACATATCGGACACCCTGGCCGAGGAAACAATTCCCGGTACTGAAGCCACTTCCGAGTGACGGCAGGTGTGAGGGCAACCCCGCCCCGGATCCTCCTAAGCGCAACCTCCTCTGCACGGCTAAGACCGCGGGGGAGGGTTACCGCACACGGAGGGATGAGAGCACGCATGCGGCGCCGGAGGAGTTCCTTTCTTGATGAAAGGAGGGTAAAATTGTCCAAATGAAGGAGCCGAGGCGGTGATGAGTTTGTATTCGCAAGGCGGGCCGCTAAATCTTCCTGGCTTTAATAGGTCAGCAGATCCCGTGGGACCCACTCAATACGTACTGGCTTCGGGATCCGTGCCGCGAGCCGGTGGATGTCCTGACATATCGTTGTACAGCGGCTAACACGTCGTAGCAACCGGACAACTTGAAGGTTTGTTTGTATATCACTCGCTCTTTTCGAAGCACTTGTCTAAACTCACCTGGCAGGCGTCCGTGTCCTCCGCGTAGGCGCACATCATGCTGGACTTATTGAAGCTGTACGACTGCAGCTTCTCTGCGCACTCCGACTGCTCGAGCACCTGTAGCTTGGTATAGCGCAGTTTATCCGAGGGACCCCGGCCTGGTAGGTTGCATAGAGAAGCAAGTGAAGCAGGCGTTACGAGGTGACGGAGAATCACACGTCCAGAACAAACAAACGAGAAACAAAAACAACTGTCTACGAGGGACGCTGTATAGCTGGGGACTGCAGATTAGTTTCTGCCACTTGGAGTGCCAAAGGGACACTAAGAGGGAACACTGAGTCAAGCTGGGATGATACAGTAGGGTCACGTGATAACAAATATGGCAGAGAGATGGCAGGGAGATGGGTTTCTTGACAACATAAAACAAAGTGAAGTGAAAGAAGAAAGGAAGAAAGAGGTGCCGTAGTGGAGGACTCCGGAATAATCTCGACCACCTGGGGATCTTGAACGTGCACTGCCATCACGAAGGCGCCCGTGTGCTATGCGATGTCAGTGCACGTTAAAGATCCTCAGGTGGTCGAAATTATTCCGGAGCCCTCCACTACGGCCCATCTTTCTTCCTTCTTTCACTCCCTCCTTTATCCCTTCCCTTACGGTGCGGTTCAGGTGTCCAACGATATATGAGACAGATACTGCGCCATTTCCTTTTCCCCAAAACCAATTATTATTATTATTATTACTATTAATATTATTATTATTAACAAGAACTGGAGAGGCCCAGTTGCTCGGCCAACGTTTCGATAAGAGAACTTGCATCTATCTGGTCAAAGGGGTCGTCATTTGCAGGGTGGATTAAAAAGGGCCTTCGCTTCGAAGAGGAAGCCACAGTGAAGGGGATAAGGGTGTGATGTGGGAAGGGTGTTAGGATGGGGGAGCGTGAATTTGAAAATATTGTCCAAGCAGGATGGCTGCGCGGGCAGTACCCTGCAACTTCGCCTGGCAAATATGTTTTTTTTTTACTAAGAACAGAGCTTTGATACGGCAAAAAATTGCGCAGAAGTGAAGAACACGTGGCGACACCCCTCGCAGATTCCTGCAACCGCGCCTGGTGATGTGAATCTTTCGCGGGTCACGATTGGTTCGTCGCTTTTCTCGTGCAAGGCTATATCGCCGTCAATGGGCAAGTACCGTCGAAATAGGAGAACAGCAGCGCGGTGAGCATAGCGAAGAATATTTCTAAGGGTCTCACAATTAACTAGTCTTTTTTACGCGCGACTGTACGTTGAGAGCGATCGCCCCTTCTGCAGAAAGTTTAACGATCAGCTTCCAGGCACGCGCGAAGCACAGTCCGGTTGTGCGTCGATCCAGGTTGAGGTCTGGTTTTAAGGGCTGGGACCGTAGCCTGGTCACTGAGCCCAATGTGTACAGGTTGAATGACCGCGTGGCCACAACAGCTTCAGGGGCTCTGAATTTCGATGTGGACGGCTGAGGACAGGGGCATTCGGTCTTGCCGCTTTCGGCTAGGTAGAAAAGTAGAGGAGAGAGCGACCGACAACTGAGCGCCTAAGCAGTGCCAGGGAGGGTTTCGGCGGGGGCAGGCATTCACACACTGGGAGCTGATATATGCTTTGACCATGCTAATTATATGTGGATGCAATATATCTGGACGGCATCCGCACCTTGTTGTCTCTATTCAAAAGACACTACGCTGACATCATCATCATCATCACCATCAGACAAATGAGGTGCTTGAAGGACAGAAGCCTCCCCTATTGATTCCAAGCACACTTTACGTGCCCAACCACGGTCACCCTGCACCAGCGAATTTCCTAATACAATATTCTTGTTTGCTTACCCACGACCAATCGAGGCCAACCTTCTTTTTACATGGTATCCATTCGATCACCTTAACGAATCATCGGCTGTCAGTTCGCCGCAACGCACTCACAACCCAAGTCCATTACTCTCTCTTGATTTGAGCTAAACATATGATTAACTCGCTGTCTTTCTGTAATCTACTCTTTCTGTTTCTCAACGTACGCCCATAATTTTCCGTTTCCCTAATTTTTAGACTTTACCAAGATTCCAAATTTAAGCTCTGTTGGTGATTGCTGGCATAGTAGATCGGTCGGTACACTGACGGGGCGGACATAATTGTGTGAAGAGCTGCGGTCTCTTATAAATATGGTCTATTGGCAGTCTATATACTTCTTGTAGAATATGTTGCCTTTTTATAGATATTTCTTTTTGTTTAGTCATAGTCTATTGACAGAAGTCTACTAAAAGTGTATGGCCATAAATCTATAGATTGTCTACAGACTGTCTATAGTATTTGTATTGCCTATAGACTGCTCTCTAGTGTTTGTCTATAGAGAGTCTATAGACTTTATAGACAGAAGTCTATGGACAGTCTATAGACTAAGGAAATTTTTGTAAGGGGCGAGCCCACTGGCTGCGGTGACTTTGGGACAAGGTCTGTTTGACGCCTAGTGATGCGTTAACTATGGAAGCTGGGGCCACTCACTGCTCTTCTGGACTCCCCATCCGGCCACGGTGACCATCTTTCCGGTCAGGTCGCCCAGGTCAAAGTCCAGGCAGACGGGCCGTATCTTGAAGCCGAAGTCGAACGCCTTGGGCACCCGCAGCACGGCGATGTCGTCGTGGTACTGGTCCTCCGAGAAGCGAGGGTGCAGCGCCACCGCCGCGATGCGGGTCTTCACCGCATGCTTCGACGTGGTGTCGGCGGCGCCATATATGCCCTCGATCTTCGGTATCAGCTTGTGGTCGCTACGTGCGAATCGCTGCTGTTGTTATCGCAGTCGTTGTCAGCATTATCAAATATCACGAAGAAGCAAAGAAAAAGAATGACATATTTCTTCAGCGGGGGTGAAATGTTCTGCCGTATATGCCTTCCATCTTTAGCATCAGCTTTTACCCACTGCGTAAAACTTGTTATTGCAGTGGTCATAATCACCATCGTCATCATCATCATAGAATATTAGAAAGGTAGAAAGAGAGACATATATAGTATCTGTCTTTGAAAGGAATACAATGCCCAGTCGTAGAGGTCCTTGCTATAGTTACCTCCTTTTTTTCTTAGAAGGCTTAGGGTTCGGGCTAGTAGGTAATCGATATGAGGTTCCACAGCGCACAACAAGGAAGAGACAGAGCTCGGGCGCTAACTTCCACTAAACGATTTTTATCTGGCGCTCAGTGGAAGTTAGCGCGCCCCTTCCTTGTTCTGTGGTATGGAACCTCATGTCCTTTTTTTCCGTTAATTATATGATTTGGAGCTTTTAGGATCCATAAAATGAGATGCGTGCGCGGCACAAACGCTGTGTATATGAGCATGTTAAGTGGGGCGCAAACACACGACCACTAGACAGATGACAGGGCAAACGTTATGTAGACCTGTCCACCTCCACTGTATGTCTTTTTTTCGCATTACTTAACACGCCCGAAACTTAAACCGACAAAATTACTCAACTATAGACTAGCAGTTGTATACAATCTGCATACTCATAGGTGTGCATGTTTTCTCTAAGCGTGTCATATACTGCACTGTTGATTGGCGAGTCACATCTGACTGCGTGTATAGTGCTTGGTCAAAGACAACTTCAGGTATCCCCTTACCGCATGACACAGTGGCCAGCTGTCAGGATGTGCCATCGTGTTATGATGGCGCCTCCGCAGGTCGCCGGAGATGATCCGTTGATGTACACCAGAAGTCGCACCTGAAGAACGTACGACGTTTCGGCATGGCTACAACCTGCCCGTCTTTGGATGACGTGTATTGCTTGAAAGAACTCACAGATATTTTGGCAAAGAAGGGACAGACAGGCACGGCTATACCGTACTCCTATTATCATCGCCGCCACATCACCCTCATGTGCCGCGCCTGCGCCTATCCCGCCCTTACAAAAATTTCTTCAGACTGTCTATAGACTGTCCATATACTTATGTCTATAAAATCTATAGACTCTTTATAGACAAACCCCAGAGAACAGTCTATAGGCAATACAAATCCTATAGCCAGTCTATAGACAATCTATAGATTTATGGCCATACACTTTTAGTAGACTTGTCTTAGACAGTCTATAGATTATGACTATACAAAAAGAAATATCTATAGGAAGACAACAGAGTCTATAAGAAGTCTATAGAACGTCTACAGACCAGTTTTGTAAGGGCAGTGCCCATTGCCCATTTTTGAATAAAGAGTTTTTTTTCGATTTTAATGTAAAGTGTTTTTTACTCGTCTATTATTTGAGTTGTTCCGCAGAAATTTTTCTGCCTGCTTGCAGGCCTTTTTTCCCCCTTTTTTCGTTGTTGACAAAACACTGTGCAATTGTACCCCACTCCCGCCTTGGCCACGAAAAGGTGGCTGGCAGTATTGTACAAACAAATAAATAAATAAATAAATAGACATCGCGTGATCACAGATAAAGCCCCGCGCCCTGCTTTACGTGTTAAGTCTACATGGATAGCCTTAAGCACAGGTAGGAAAATGGCAGGTATTGAGTTACGACATACAGTGAAATACTACTTGACCGAACTTCAAGGAAACTTAAGAATACATTCATTTGATCAAAAAATCACTCAATTGAAACGGACAGGCGACCACCCATTTTTAACTAAGTTTCGAGCATTTAGGTTATTGTTAATGGAATTTATTTTACAGTGCTGAAAACTCTACACATGCAATATGCACAAAGCTCTTTAAAAAAATGAAACCGTTTTGTGCTGATTTTTTTTTATATTCAGTATTGCCAACTTCGTGCGTTAGGCAATACGTTCAGTTACTGCTCAAGCAAAACGCCAGCAACTCAGCCGTACAAAACTAAACCGGATGTAGAGTCCGGAATTTCCCCGAGAGAGAGTATGGCGCTCCGAAATTTTGCAAATTGAGCAGTTCCAGAACCGCAGTGTTCGAAGTTTCGCGGACGAAGATTTCATCGTGTCCGCGAAAATGACACAAAATGTCCTCTAAACAAAGTTTACAGTGTGCTAAAATGTGTCCAACTGAAATATTTGTTCATTTGATGCAATGGCGTATCCGCAGGGGTTTTTGTAAACGTTCGCTTAACTGAAGAATTTGTTGAAGTGAAGCCCTCTGGAGTGGTATTTAATTGCAGTACGCTAAAGCAGTGTGGCCATTCACTCGGGCCGAAGCATCCTTCACACAACTATTGGTATAAATTTAGGCTTGCGCATGTTGAGCCATAGTCGCTACTCCGAAACAATAGGGCACACTAACACGCAGTAGTATATCATGTACAACATAAACCTAGCAGAGGCTTACAGATGCGGCAGTACGATCTTATATGGATAAAGAACTATTTTCATTAGGTTAAATCTGTAGCCTGGCTTGAAATTGACGTCTGCATCATTCAATGTAGTCGTGTTTTATTACTTCCGCTAAGTGGTTGGTGCAGCGGCGTGAACAGTACGAGGAACATCTGGCTTGGCCTTTGTGACAAGGACAGAAAATAATAAAAGAAATTGGAGACCTTCTTGATCACATTCTTAGATAAGAATATGCGATAGCATTTATATTGCTTGCTGTGGTGTCTACAGTGAGAGCCTATTGCTCTTCTGACGATTTTCTCAACAAAACTCCAGTTGGAACCGGTTTCGTTGCCTTTATACGGTATGCAAGTCATAGCCTTCTAGAAAGTTCTAAGTCCATTAGATTATCACATGGGATTATACTAATTCAACCGGTTAAGCCAACTCAGCCCACCGCTAAACTTATGTTGGCTTACTTCCAGATTTTAGAGCTGCTTTGTAACTTTTTTAAAAGGGGGGGGGGGGGCGGGGTAGCTTCTAAACTTTGGGAGTCCTCATATTTTCGAATATAGCGGTGCATGATGATTGTTCCACTGGTGGTCACACGGTGTTGGTGACGTCGCGATCCTCTCGACCAATCAGGGAATTTCGTGACAGAGATGCCGGAAATTCTTTGTGAGACGACAATATACGTGCAATCGCATAAAGAAGTCTAAAATGCAGCATTACAACAACCGTGAAAAACGATGGTTAACTATCATATTCACAAAGTTCAGACACTTGAGCATCATTATGGAAATGTCTTCTCAATTGCAGCGCTTGCATAAGGTGACGTTTGCTGTGGCAGCACTGGAGCAGTCTCACGCAAGTTAGATAATATGCAATGGACTGCACATGCATTACGCATCTGCTGGAGATGAGTTTAACATGTGCATTCTTGTAAGTACACGGAAACACCCACGTAAAGCATGGAGGTGGAGTGTAGGTGAAAAGTTCTCAGGACACAGGGTCCATTTTAGAGCAACATAGCCGGGCACTTATAGCGGCTACGAAGGTCCTTAGGGGTGAATATCAGACTGTTCGTGATAAATTCCCAACAATTCCGGAATAAAGATTCTTTCAACGAGAAAGACTTTATGAACGCATTTTCATATATTGTAAGATTTCGTTAAAACACTCAATATATCCTGAGATCTTCCGACGGCGGGCTTGAAATTTTTTGCTATTGACTTTTTTGCTATCGTCAAAAACGTCGCCCATTGGTTTTCAATGGCAGTCTTAACTGCTCCATGCGAGCGACGGGAAAACTGTAAAAGAAAAATTTTGGTACGCGTCGGAAGAACGGACCATTGCCTACTATTTTATCCAACAGTAGCCTTAAATAGTCCAATAATCAAAATTTTCGTCCACGAATGCTGGACATGCCACAGATTTCTAGCTTCGTGGATGTTCAGAACTGCCATGCTCCTTGGCTCGAAAGCCGACTCTGTGCCCTGGAAACTTTTGACCAACTGCCTACATATTTCACGGCAGGCACTCCATGTGTTGCGCATGCTTGTCGGGAACACAGTATTTTTCTCTTGTTTCACAATCCCAAACACGACAAAGAAGAACGATCACTTGCACCTCGATTACAGCGAAACAAGAAAGCAAGAAAGGACGATTCAAACTTACCATCCAGGGGAACATCCCCTGGCTGGCGCGCAACCCGTTGATCACCCTGGTCTCGAAGAACACACCGCATTCTATAAAATCCGCAGTTCGAACTCGTTTTCGTCACGGCATCGACAGCACTTACTTCTCGCAACACACTGTAAGATCCGGGCGGGCAAAACATTCTGAATCCGAGCACCATAGTGCAAGATCACTTTAAAAACCACGCGAGTGAAATTCCGTTTCAGTTGTGTGACTTCAAGCAAAGTTGAGAAATTACACACAAGAGCTCAGACTGCACCCAAGATTACAATTCGCCCCGCCGAACTGCACACGCCAATAGCTTGGTCCGCAAGGTTTGAGCGAGGGTCTGCTGCAATCTGGACGCCAGCTTGGACTCCACGAGGATATCTCTTGCAGGTCAGTTCAGCTTCTGGGTATGGTGTCAAGAGGAACACGCAGGGCGTCGTAAAGGCTTTGAAGCACGTGTTTTTTCAGTGAACGCCGGATTCCTCCACGGAAACACGTACTTTCAGTGCACACAAATAGGCTCACATGAAAGAGCTCTGGTAGAATGAATTAGGTTTGAGCGTTCTCTGGAGACACCGAGCACAATGGCACACGCGAGCTGAAAGAGCAGAGCGCGGAACCGCGGGTTTTATTCGACACGGTCGTGGAAGTGCGTCTAACACTCGCGCACGCCTATCCTCAGAAGGAGAGCGGCCCAGTACTGCGAAACGTCTCAGCGGTGGCTTGTATTTCGTCTTTTTGCCGTGAGCAGTCCGAGCTCTTTCAAAGAGGAGAAGGTTCTGGCTCCAAGGGATCACAACGCGCTCAGCTCTATACGCGGGATCTTGGCAACGTCGCCAGCTGTGAGAATCGCGTCTTTCCGAGATTCGCAGCTACACCTCTTGAAGCTGGAGCAAATTTTTTGTATGCTTTGTTTTTTATTGAACTTTGTTGCGTCTTCAGTCTTTGATAATCAGGCTTTGATGCCGGCTATTACGGGGCAGCTTGAACTGAACTTTCTTGGTAAGCCTCAGGAGGCTACCTTTTGACGCAACGACGAAGCGAGGCTACCCCGGTTTCTTCCGACAGAAGGTAGAGAGGCTAACTTGTGACGAAGAAGGGTCTGTATATATATGCTAGACGGCGACAATGACAGAAGGGCTGCATGAAAGTGAGGTACTAGGAGGTGCGAACTACACAGACCAACCTTACTTTCGCGTTTCAAGTTGCTACTCTGTATGAATTTGGCCTTACGACACGTATTTCCTGCACGTATCCTTTCGGCTGTCGTTTCAAGAGGCTTTGACAAAAAGCGACACTCTTCTGGGTGGTGTGAGCTTAAGGTAAGAAAGGCGTTCGGCCAATTTGGTCATGAATTTGTAAACAAGAAGAGCATGAACGCTGTAACTGTAGGACTGTTTGCAACTTTGCACGCTGACAAATTTCCCGATAAATGCCAGTGAAATGACAGCCGATTTATCCGCTCTGGGTTTAAACAGCAGTCTTTTTTCGCCATTGTGGATATATATAGGGCATGTTTTGGTTCACTGCGCCGCACTCGTATATAACTAGGTAATATAAAAATTCAACTCACGTTTTTCGTTTTCAAACGCTTCTGCTGTTAAAATCTGGAATGCAAGAAGCTTATTTAAAATCGTGGTCATTAATTACTCAAAGCGTGAAGCAGTAACTGCCTTCAGTGTTCGCTAGTCATTCGTAAAGCAAGCTCTTGTTTTCAAGCATATCACTCGTTAATGTCGTTGCTGCAACTCGCGAAAGATGACCATGATCCTAGTTCAAGGGGGAAGGAAGACGCCGTCCGCATGATTGAAGAGCCGACCAGATGAAGATTGTTTAGATACAGGTTATTCGTATCACTTATAATAACACAAGCGACTGCTCCTGGCATTGCACTCAGATAACTTTGTACGCATGTTCTGAAAGGAATCATTAGGCGGAAATTGTTGCTGTAAGGTCTGCATGCATATTTCGAAAGATATTATTGTTTTCTTGTCTTTATTACGATCTTATACTTACACAGTCCCAGGCTCACAATGTGTAAAAATTATTTATTGCCCTTCATTTTAGTGAAACTTGGGAAGTACTTTTTGTGGGCAGATGTTACAAGACTGCTGCTCCATCTCTAAAAGGTTCAGAGGAACGTCATCATTAGTTGAGTTAGAAATAAGGATTCGAATACAAGTGCTAGTTGGCGAATGACGACTGTTTGCTAGTTGTCAACGTTGGCAGTTAACACGTATAATCACTTGGGTGGCGGTACTATGCATGGCCTGGAAACTAGACACCGTTCATTCGTTGCACAGACGCCAGTCTGTCATGGCCATCGTCAAGCTTCCCGCGAACCAATCACTGCCGTGACTGATGCACCGGACTAGTGACGTTTCGCGCCTGATTGGACAAGCACAGACACGTGCTGCGGGTACACAGTGCCACTGAGGATGCCGAGGGACCAATCAGAGAACGTGCCCAGCGAATATTCACCTAGAAAGCAATAAAAAGGTGTTTTATACTCACGGATAGGCTCAGCAGCAACAACACCCATGCGGCGGCGGCTCGAATCCCGGCGAGGACCACGTGTGTCTCGCCTATTCTCGCAGTCATTGACGCCGCCTCGGCTGGCTTAATACGCTCACTTGTCATGCTGTTTATTTGTTGACTTCGTCGGGGGGTCTCCTTTGTGTCCCGCGACTTCCAGAGGCGCGGCTGCGTGAGAAATGCAGGGGAGGCTGTCATGTTTTTTTCTCGTTTCCCGTCTTACGTTGACTTCTCTCGAATCTCGGGCTTCTGGCGCTTAACGGTGACGTGCGAGGGCTTCTAACGAGGCGATACAAAGAGTTCCTTGCCTACCCCTCCCCCTCCCCCTTCGCGGCCTCCCCTTTCACTAATCACCGCCCCCTAGAACGGAGAGTGCATTGGCTGCGAATGAAAAGCTGGGGTGCAGGTGCCGCTTGCATGCATTCGCTGTGGGCCGTCACCTACGGACAGGTAATCCGTGCATGCCATTGCCTTCTTGGCGGCTTTTGCGGTGCCTACAGCCGCTTCTGTCAAGGCCTACGAAAGCGGCTTGGCCGTACGGAATATGTTGTACAGCATGTACGCCTGCCAAGATGTCTTTGCTGGACAAAGTACAACAGTTGTGGGCTAGGAAACAGACCGCTATTGTGGGATCTATGACCGGAGAGCTATTTTGAGCCGGTGGGTGTTGGCATCAGAGCGGAGAAAGGCAATGGTAGTATTTAGCGCAGCAGATGGTGACCCTTCACCGTTAGCTTCTGGAAGCGTATAATAACTTCCGGATATTCCAAACGTGCGACTTTGAGAACCTCTTGCGTTAGAAGTTGACTGCTTCGTCACATGCAGGCAGGCTAAGATGCAGAAGGCTTAATTAAGCAATCGCTTTTCCTGCCCGATTTTCGAATCTGTTTTGATCAATTTGCTTCTAACATGCGTACGATTGTTTTGAGGACGGCTACATGGGCAGAAGAGGAGGATTGACTTTAGAGGAAGGCAGACAAAAATAAATTTTCTTTGAGTCGCCATTATTCCACTTTTTGCGAAAAACGCGTGCCAACTCACCCAGGTGGCTGGTCCTTTCTGTTAATTAAGAACAGAGATTCTCTAGGATAGACAAGAGGCAGACGCCGTGCACTAGAGTGTTTCAGTTATGAAGGACCATTTCTTTACGGCGAGGGAAGAACAGCTGTGAGGACGGAGGTTTACACTCCTGGGCTTGAATACGAGTCTCGCTTGAAAGTCTTACTAGGAAGCCAATATTGTGCGAACGAGACTGAATTCGCGTCGTTTTTGTGAGATAGCGACGGTCTGTGCTGCAGGGGCTTGGATTGTTGAGTGCCTGAGACGTTAGCATTTTTTCGAGAACACCTAAAGGAAAGTGAGCATCTGGTACTGTTTTTGCCTTGTGTTCGTAATTTGCAACGCATGCAAATGCAACACACGCAACTGCGCAGGAAGTTTACCATGAAGCTTGTGCCTTTTCCTTCCTTACAATAGCTTGTTTCTTCCTAGGCCTGAGAATTTGTACAATTACTTGCAGTTGTTGCATTACTGTCATGAAGAAAATTTTAAGAATGTTAAAATGTGTGAGAATCAAATAAGGCGTGTGGCCCGGATGCTTTTGATTCATTTTGTAAGTTTTTATTACCGCAACATGAATAGCTTCGTGGTTTGTGTATATTAGCGATCGTTGGTGTTCACCTGACTGCAAAAGCTAGCTCCTGTTTATTTTGAAAAAACAAACAAACAAACAAAAGAGGTGTTTTCAGTGTGAATTAGGGTGTCCGGGTGAGAGGTTTTGTATTGTTCGTCGATATTATATCCAGATGAAGTTCTCATTGAGGCCAGAATGGAGTCGTACCCAGCATCATAACGTACCTGCGCTGGCACTGTGCTGGATTCACTATGCATTTAATGAACAACGCCTGTTTATAAAGATTTGGCATCCAATGAAGGACGTGCGTTTAACTGCAGAATATATTTTCAATAGTGAAGAAGCGTAGCTTGATGGGGCCAGTTGGTGAATGATCGAGGAAAAAACCAGCAGAAAAGGACGCGTTCACAACAAGTAGGAAGACGATGCTGATGTAGACAGCGTCGTCCTGTCTGCTTCTTCTTATGAACGGGTCCTTTTCCGTTGTTTTTTCCCTGATATTTTGAGTAAATTTTGCCTGAACTGTCCACAGACAGGTAATATCCGGCGGATAGGAAGGAGAAGGAGGCACACCTCAATGATTGCTGGAGATGTTCACCAGGTTGGCTACTCCAGATGAGCATTTCTGGACTGTTGTCCCTCATCACATCTAATATCTATTAAGGCTTGAGTTCCAGCACCTGTATCTAGCAAAGTGTGTCTATAGTAAGAAAAGCAGAGTAGGTCGTCGTGGGTGTACCGTCTTGTTAATTTGACTCGGCCACATCTGACTCAAATCTGGATGAGGGAACAAAAGCGAGTTAATGATATCGTAGTAGAAATCAAGAGGAAGAAATGGGCTTGGGCAGGGCATGCAATGGGAAGGCAAGATAACCGCCGGTCCTTAAGGGTAACGGAGTGGATTCCAAGAGAAGGCAAGTGTAGCAGGGGGTGGAAGAAGGTTAGGTGGGCGGATGAGATTAAGAAGTTTGCAGGCAAAGGGTGGATGCAGCTGGCAAAGGATAGGGTTAATTGGCGAGATATGGGAGAGGCCTTTGCCCTGCAGTGGGCGTAGTCAGACTGATGATGATGATGATGATGACTGTTTGAAAGAATCTAGACCTGCGGGAAGCCTTAAGATATTCGTCATTTGGAGATACGACGCGAAGCTAGGAGGCACACCTTGCCGAAAGTGCTCAGTGAAAAGAAGCTTCAGGAAGCGAAGAGACTCATGGAACACAGAGAATTGTTCTCACCTTGATGAGACGAAAGGCTGTTACGGCCGCCTCTCAAAGTATGGAAAGGCCGTTACGGTGGTGGCATTAGAATCCTGCGGGACTGTTGATAGAAGCCGCAGTGAAAGTTCCACATCGTGTTGTGGTTCTTTGTGGACCCACTTTGGGGGCTGTCTGGTAACTCCGCGCCGAGCCTTTCCCATCATTTTTGGGCAGTCACCTTCTGTGGAGGCTTAAAAGCTATAATGTTCAGGTGCTGAGCTCAAGTCCATGTGCTCGACCCCGGCAGTCGTGGCCGCATTTAAACGGAGGAAGAAGTAAAAAACAATTAAGCCTATACTGAGATTTCAGTGCACATTAAAAGCGCACAGGCAGTAAAAGTTAATTAGGAGCCCACCGCCATGGCGTACCCCGTAGCCTACTAAGTAGTTTTTACTAGTAAAAGCTAACCAATAATTATCGCGCAACTACTTTTGCTACTAGGCGAAGCCTACGGGCTCTTATTCAACAGTGAAGTGAATATGTTCTCACTCACCACACGATTTCTAGGCTGCAGCGACTCAGCCGAGGGAGTTGGTCAAAGTGCGAGACTGTGCTGAGGTCCCTCCTAGAAGTCATGCTGCGCGCAGGGGCCTTCGGGCGCACTAAGCTCTCCTGCCACTCTACAGGCTTGTAATCACACAAAACGAGCAGGGTGCGGTGCGTGCAAGGCGGAAGCGTGCTAATTAGCCGGGGCAGTTGTCCGTGTCCTCTCCACGTCAGTGCCAATTAAAGTCAAGAGTTAGTTGTTATATCCGGGCTGATACTACAGTAAGCAAAGATTGCATCGGACTGCATTGAAAATTTTGTTTCTACCATCACAACACTTTCACGGGTCAAGACTTGTTTTTTTTTTCTCGGGTCAGTTTTTAATGTGATCATATGTAATCATAAAGAGGAAACCACTGTGGAGTTAACGAAACTAGACTAACAAGATAAGGGCGCGCATTTTGTTGTCGAGGCGGGTAGTGTGCCACAAGAAGGACTGTGTTTTTTGCGGCTTATTGGGGCCGAAACATACTTAACAGGTAAAGACATGATCTAAGGGTTCCGGGAAAGTCTGCCTTCTTGCTCGACCTCCTTAGGACGCTTGCGGTCTGATCACGCTAATTAGGATTACCGCCACACCTCTAGGTTCAATTTGCGTCGGAATTGCGGGCCGACGTAAGAGCTCTTGCCGACCTATGCCACTTCCAGTCTGCAGCGCGTGGCTTCTTGACATCTGGGCGGCGTGTTTGTGGTCTTGACGTTAACCGTGGAAGCCGTGTTTCCGCAAAGATGGCGTTACGAAGGCAGGAGAAGCAAAAGCTTCGTTATTCCTTGGATACTTGCGTGTTTTTCTCCCCTTTTTTCTTGGTGTTGTGTGTCTGTCTGTGTGTGCGTGCCTGGAGGGCGGACCTTCGCGTTTTGTGGCCCGTACTGCTGCGCTTGGGTCGTTACGGCCGGCACGTTTCGTGGGTTGCCCGAGATCCGAGAGACTGCTTTATCACTCGTTCGCAGACGCTGCCGCACCGGGGTTCGTGACTTGGTCCCACGCACGGAGCTGGAGTCCTGAACTTTTGGCCACGCAACTGTGACCCGCCTCTTCTGGTCTGTCTGTAGCAAGAAATGACGGAAATTTCGAAAATTTAATGCTGCTTCAATATTTTTCGTCAGCGCATTTCTCTCGGGGCCGCGCACATTGGTTGCGGATTTAGGAATTGGATGACTCGGACCACTGAGGTAATCATACACGGAGTGGAAATAGCAGGAAATTTAATTGGGGGAGAAATGTAATGCAGAGAAGAGATAAACGTTGACCTGTTAGAGTGCATAATACGGTGATTAAAACTTGCCGTAAGGCGGCAGAGAGTCGAGTGGGGAGGTAAGATAAAGAAATGTCCTACAGTAAGGCGACGGAGGCTGAAGCCGTGCAGGACTGATTGGAAGTAGGCAGACGACGTAACTTGACTAGTGCTGCTGCTGCTGATGATGATGAAACTTGCAACCGTAGCAGCTTTTCTGGAGTAGCGAAAGTGCTACTGAAATCGCATTGGCTCTTCTGGTGCTGTGGCTGTGTGCTGACGGCAGCCGCCGTCAACAGGTATCACGCTCTACTGACCAGTGAAGGCTGGAAGCTGGACTAGTAAGTTGTACGTTATTAATTACAAAAGACTAGCGCTATAGACGAGGACACAGAAATGGAAGCATGTTTTCTTACTGACAAGACACAACAGTCGCGACGCGTTAGCGGCTGGTTTCTTGATTTACACAGCAAGCTGCACATGTAATGGGGAAAATATTGGAAATTGATGGTTTCATTATGGGCCTTTGTTGGACCGACATTTGACAGTATTTTCCAATATTGGGACCCGGGCTGCTTGGAAGCTCATTCTATGCCGTCACGGATACGGACTACTGACGTAGTGACTTAGTCCCTAGCATTAAAACAGTAGATACTTTAAAGTACCGAGCAAGCGCCCACCTAAAATTTCAAAATAATAATAAATAATAATAATAATAATAATTGTTTTTTGGGGGGAAAGGAAAATGGCGCAGTATCTGTCTCATATATCGTTAGACCCCTGAACCGCGCCGTAAGGGAAGGGATAAAGGAGGGAGTGAAAGAAGAAAGGAAGAATAGGTGCCGTAGTGGAGGGCTCCGGAATAATTTCGACCACCTGGGGATCTTTAACGTGCACTGACATCGCACAGCACACGGGCGCCTTAGCGTTTTTCCTCCATAAAAACGCAGCCGCCGCGGTCGGGTTCGAACCCGGGAACTCCGGATCAGTAGTCGAGCGCCCTAACCACTGAGCCACCGCGGCGGTTTTTTTTTCTTTATTGCATGGAAGAACTTCTGTAGAAAGGGGGAAACTTCAATCAGACTAGTTCGCGTCTCAAGTTACCGGGCTGCTTAATATGAGCCCCCCATAGCCCTAACTCACCACTGCATCCCCATCAAAACATCAAAATTCAGGGAGGCACACACAAGCATCTAGGCACGGCAGCCAGCTTGGAGGTTCGTCGCGAGCAGCATATACACTCCTCACCAACGCACACTGTTCCCGAAACACAGATTTGGACGATCTTGGTGGCTCGGCATGTCTGTCCATCATACGGCTTTTCCAAAGACTGAATAGTCCCATCAACACAAACACGTCATAAGGCACAACAGAGTTTTTGTCAACTGGCAGAAATCTAATAGTGTATGGTGTAATTTCAATGTCCTTCTTAAGAGTTCGTTGTAGTATGTCCCAAAAGAACATGGCATCACGGCACAGGATGAAGCAATGATCAATTGTCTCAGGCACG
Organism: Amblyomma americanum; assembly: GCA_030143305.2. Classification (NCBI taxonomy): domain Eukaryota; kingdom Metazoa; phylum Arthropoda; class Arachnida; order Ixodida; family Ixodidae; genus Amblyomma; species Amblyomma americanum. The sequence goes on along the minus strand of JARKHS020035055.1, from coordinate 17,168 downwards.
TTACACAGACGACAATTCACATTCCAGGGTACAAACATCCCCTTGTCATTAAGAAATGTCTTGACAGGCAGCGTCGCTGTCTGTAGTTGGAAAAAGAACGTTTTAGCGGCTGCCTGAATGCACATCCGCCTAACACGCTTTAGAACACTGATGTCCAAAGACCCCAGATAAGGCTGCCGATACAATGGTGTAGGGAACAAAGACTCAGTGAGAGCCTGGGTCATCTGCTTTCTCGAGAGGCTATACAGGTAATCTAAAGAGAAGCGCACAGTGAGAAAATTGAAAGTGTCAGCAACCTCCTTAAGAAATCCCCATAAAGTCCCCTCACGAGCCTGCACAGTCGGTGCGAATAAGTAAGGCAAATGAAAACTAAGCCGCCTAATGAGCACAGCTACCAGAAACGGGTCGTTTGCCGATTTGAAAAAGAAAAAACGGGAAACGAGTTGATGCACGAACAGGTGAACAAGGCCCACTCCACCACCCTCTAAGGGAAGGAACAAGTTGTCACGCCTCATCGGCTCCCATTGAGAGCGCCAAACGAATGCTGCAAATATTCTATGTATTGCTTGCACCTTCCTCCTCGCACAATGCAGGACTTGAAGGACATACGCGAGCTTTGCAAACAAAAAAATGTTACAGACCTGTGCCCTCGCAAACACTGAGAGTTCCCTACCCATCCAAGCCTGTGTTTGCCGCCGTAGAGTTACAGTTTGTGAATCCCAGTAGGCTGTACTGTTGCGAACTTGGTGCAGCGGAACGCCTAGGTACTCAAGAGGGCTACAGTTCCAGCATATACCACCAAACTGGCTTGGCCTAGTTCCCCAATGACCCAACCAAAAGCCTTTGGATTTCTCTAAATTAAGAGCCGCGCCTGATACATCGCAGAACTGATACATCGCAGAGGGCCACCGCGGCGGGTCAACATAACCACAAAATATTGAGGTTATGGGTGCTTCTAAGGTACGGGCTCGAAAATCCAGAACGGCCACATGGTGAAGTGGGCCCTTGCTTGGTCCGACGACCAATCATTAAAGTGTAGGTGAGTAAAATATATGCGTAACAAAAAGGCTTACTCGTGTAGGGACCGTTATAAGCAGCTGGCTTTGTCCCAGAGGGACGGTTTCGTCCAAATTTCATCAGCAGGTTTAGCCATTTACCGTCTTTGTCTTGCACTTGTCTGATTGAACACAACTGGAGGGGCTAAACAATAAACAATGACTGCAGTTTCAATATCAGGAATGAGGCGGAAAAATGCGGCAAGAAAGAAGGGAATAACAACGCGCAGCTTGACTTGCGGGACATTCGCTTTACTGTGTTCTCGCGTGTTATCTTCAGAATAAAAGTAGCTTTGAAACTGATGGTACGCCGGCTCAGGGAACGCTTGTGACGCTAGCATAGGCTCTTCACTTTGCTTTGGGTCTCAAGCACTTTTTGTTCTAGAGGAGAGTACAAAATTAAAGTCATATTTCTGAAAAGAAATTTGAATAACGCTCGGCGGTCGAAAAGTCCGAACAATGCTCTTGAGAAGTCAGCTCTTCTATGAGAAATTTACGTTTGTTTTTGCGAGAGGTTTCAAAGCGAGGTCGGCCTTCCATTCACACCAGGTTTCGTATACGTGATGTCAGTGCGCTTGAGCAAAAAAAAAAAAAGAAATCTGCGAATGTTTACAAAAGAAAGCTGAACCTTGTGTGCTGTTTAGTGGGGCGTTCTGAAATAATTTTGACCGCTAACGTTTTTTTTTTCTTTGCAGCCTGTGTTGAACTACCAGTGCTCAAGTAGTTTTGCATTCCTTGACACCGTAGGCATTTTGTACGCGGCAGCAGACACACCCACTGAGCTGGAATTGACGTTTCTGAGTCCATGCAAACGCCCATCACTACGGACAAAAATTTTGTACTCACCAACTCTGCCCGCTTCCGGTCTCTTAACGCTACACCTACCATTTTCCTTTCCGTGGCTCGCTGTGCTGTCCTTAAGCTCAACCCTTTTCGTTAGCCTCCACGTTTCTGCCCCGTAGGTGAGTACCGGCAAGATACACCTGTTGTACACTTTTCTCTTGAGGGACATTGGTAAACTTCCATTCATGATCTGAGAGAACCTGCCATATAAGGCGATGATTACTTTTTCTTCATTAGCTTGTTGTCTGTCTTGGTGGCCTTACTGGCTTAAGTTTGGCTTGCGATAGCATTGTCAGCGGCATGCGGCGTACGGTGTCCTAATACTGAAATATATATACTCTTGCGACTCTTGAAAGTAGCGTGAAGGAGCCTGAAAATCTACAATAAAGATAACGGTTCTTAGTTTATGTCTATCATAACAAGATTCATAGCCACGGACACAAAATTTGACGAAATGCAAAACTGGAAAAAAAATCTACGAATCACATGTCATGCTACACTGCGCTAGCATAGGACGTACTACATTATTCTGTTTAGATACTGCATAAAAGCAATTTAGCAAGGAAACAGCTTTCCCTTCACCAATTCTTAGCTGTCCTTGCTGTTACTGGATGACATTGAAGAGCTAGACACGCAAACTACTATTCATAAAGCTTTATTTATTCAATGACAAGCAGAAACATCACACAGCAGGACTTTGCTATATTTGTGGTTCAGCAAAGAATGCTTTAAAGCGTTAAACCATGGAGTTTGTTTTCGTTGCTTTGCGGAGGTTCCGTATCCTGACTTTTCCCCCTAAAAATGCATCAAACACGGCTTCAGCTTTTACAAATTGCGCCTCGCCGTACTCAGCAATTTCTGGACAAAAACATTTTTCAGCGGCAAACCATTTGTGACCGCAGATTTTTTTCATATAATGTAAGGTTTTAGTATAGCAACCAATATATCCGCAGATCATCCGATGGCAGTCTTGTATTCTTTTTCTATTTACGAATTCTAGAGCCCCGTGTACTGTGCGATGTCAGTGCACGTTAAAGAACCCCAGGTGGTCGAAATTTCCGGAGCCCTTCACTACGGCGTCCCTCATAGCCTGAGTCGCTTTGGGACGTTAAACCCCCGTAAACTAAACTAAACTTTTTCTATTCACGTTTCTGCTATTGTCAAAAGTGTTCCCCATTGGTTTTCTATGGCAGTCTTAAACGTGCGATGCGATCGATGGAAACACTTTAAAAGAAAGATTTTGCTACGTATCAGAATAATGGACCATTACCTTCAATATCAGCATAACAGTGTCTTACAATTTTCCAATTTTCGAAATTTTTTCCAGAGAAAGCTGGACTTGTAAAGCATCGGCGCATAGCGACATAATATGACACAGCTTCAGGAAAGGAGGAGAATTGGAAAACGAGCTACAACAGCGGTTGTTCTGCATTTTCCACATCCAGGTCCCTGTAGCCTTCAGTGGAGCGTACGGACGCCTCAATCCACTCGGCGTAGGCGTCCACCCGTGCGTAGACACCCGGTGGCCCGGCACAGCCCATGCCGTGTGAAACGATGCCGGCCTGGACGTAGCCGCCTGCTTCCACCTTGACGAAGAGTGGACCGCCGGAGTCACCCTGGAAGAAGGGCGTATAACGCAACGTTTCCGCGAAGGTGACAGAGAGTTCTGAAGCGAAAAGCTTCACTACGCTAGGAAAAGCAGTCGTCGCGCCGGCCGGAGAACGACCTCGAACGACCTTCAGCCCAAACACTTAGCCGTGTATGACCATATGTGGTACAATTATGGTGTCGAACCCTTGACCCCTGACCTTGACCCGCGACCTTTAGTTAACTTCTGACCTCTGACCTTCGACCTTTGACATTGGGTGTCCTTTGGGTTGACCTTTGACCTTGAGAACATCCGAAGGGGTGATGTGAAGTCACGTGATGACATCCGATGGAGGTGTCGTCAGACCACGTGATACCACGTCATAGCCACGTGGTCGTCTGTGTATATATAGAACGGTTGTCGCGAGCGTGTAGCGGAGCTGCCATTGACGAGCCTCAGACGCTTAGCAAGTGTCCTTGCTTTTTGTTGAATTCCAGGGTTAGGCAAGTTAAGCCACTGCAATTTTTTAGCGTAGCGGAGACGTCCCAGTGCACATGTATACAGGATCAGGCGAGTGCCTGACGCGCGTATACGCAGTGGCAAGCAAGCGTTTCTGCCTTGCCATAGTGCAATCTCAGTCGAAAAAAAATCGAAAGAACTTTTCAAATATACTACAAAACATTTCGCAGTTTTGTCGCATATTTGTCGTAGTTCTGTCGTAACGACAGATTTTTCTGTCGTTACGAATAACATTTTGCAGCTTTTTCATAGGCAGATTTTATTGTTGTTTTGTAGTATTTTTCTGTAGTATTGTAGTTGTTTCTGCTCTTTCTTTCTGTAGTCTGTAGATCTGTAGTACTTTTTTGTGGTAACTACGAAAAATGCGGTTTTAACGGCAAACGTTTCTGTTCTTACTACAAGTTTTTGGTAAAAAAGATTACAGAAAGTTTGTTTTCACGATGGAAACTTTTTGTTGCGTTTTTCGATTGGGATAGCATGGATTTTGGATAATAGGCGGCTGGTCCAAGGTGACAAGACAATGAAGCTTAGCGCTATAGTACTTGTTCGTTGGGCTTCGGGTTGGACTTAATTGAGCTGAAAAAATACTCAGCACAAATAAAAGTTGAACTAAATCGAGAGATCACCACGTTGTAATCACAAAAAAAAAACGGTGCGTTCACTGAAGACTTAGCTATTATAAGCAAGAAAAACACTCCAAAAGAGAAATATAGGTGTCGCCACCGGCGGCCGTTTTAACATGCAAACTGCGTCGACAGCAAGTCAGTTAGCTGACTTGAGTCGATCGCCATGGACCATAAGTCTATCATTATCGCCGTAATCAAGTTCTCCATAGCGGCACGAGTCAATAGCCACAGAGCGCCGACTGGAATGGCACCAACTTCAGGTTTACTGTGGCGAAAGGTGGGGCCACGTTTTCCAGTCGCTGTTCGCATATTCGTTCTACGTTTCAATCCATGCTGAGTAACGAGTTCAAGTTTATTCACTTTCTTACAAAGGAGGAGTACGGCGCTGAACACCCCTGCCACTCTTTTTTTGACTGGGTAAAGAGTTCAAGTTTTATTCCCTTTCTTACAAAGGAGGAGTACAGCGCTGAACACCCCTGCCACTCCCCTGTTGACTGGGTAACGAGTTCAAGTTTATTCCCTTTCTTACAAAGGAGGAGTATGGCGCTGAACACCCCTGCCACTCCCTTTTTGACTGGGTAAATAGTTCAAGTTTTATTCCCTTTCTTACAAAGGAGGAGTACAGCGCTGAACACCCCTGCCACTCCCCTGTTGACTGGGTAACGAGTTCATGTTTATTCCCTTTCTTACAAAGGAGGAGTATGGCGCTGAACACCCCTGCCACTCCCTTTTTGACTGGGTAAAGAGTTCAAGTTTTATTCCCTTTCTTACAAAGGAGGAGTACAGCGCTGAACACCCCTGCCACTCCCCTGTTGACTGGGTAACGAGTTCGTTTATTCCCTTTCTTACAAAGGAGGAGTATGGTGCTGAACACCCCTGCCACTCCCCTGTTGAGTGGGTAACGAGTTCAACTTTATTCCCTTTCTTACAAAGGAGGAGTACGGCGCTGAACACCCCTGCCACTCCCCTGTTGACTGGGTAACGAGTTCAAGATTATTCTCTTTCTTACAAAGGAGGATTACGGCGCTGAACACCCCTGCCACTCCCTTGTTGACTGGGTAACGAGTTCAAGTTTATTCCCTTTCTCACAAAGGGGGGGGGGGGTATGGCGCTGAACACCTCTGCCACTCCCCTGTTGACTGGGTAACGAGTTCAAGTTTATTCCCTTTCTCACAAAGGGGGGGGGTATGGCGCTGAACACCCCTGCCACTCCCCTGTTGACTGGGTAACGAGTTCAAGTTTATTCCCTTTCTCACAAAGGGGGGGGGGGGGTATGGCGCTGAACACCCCTGCCACTCCCCTGTTGGCTGGGTAACGAGTTCAAGTTTATTCCCTTTCTTACAAAGGAGGAATACGGCGCTGATTACCCCTGCCACTCCCCTGTTGATCTTAGTGGCCCACGCCGCCAAACTGTTATGCCGCGCCATTCTCCAGTCTAAGCGCATCCACTTGGGCTCGCACCTGGCACACATAATGAAGATTCCCCCCCCTCTCTCTTCCGCGTTAAGACAAGTTCGCATGTCTAAAAAGCATTTGTGTGTTGTGCTGCACACCACAAAACGTCCCTGCTTACAAGCGGCCCTTACCTGGCAAGAGTCGGTTTCGTTGCCATAAGCGCAGTAGCTTATATCCTTCCTGTAGCCGAGATACTTGTTAGTTTCTGCACAAATGTCATTCGGTAGGATCTTGACAACCGTGTACATGAGGCGGTCCGTAGGCAAGCCGTCTGCAGCGTAAAAATACAGGTAAAAATAGGGCACACTTAATTGCATGCTTATGGTTTATGGGGGTTTAACGTCCCAAAGCGACTTGGGCTATACGAGGGACGTCGTAGTTAAAGGCTCCGGAAAATCATCCGCTATGCAAGATGTTTAATGGAAGGGCATTGTTATCGTGTGAGACGACATTGTTTTAGCGATGTAAACATATGTACAGCTCTGTCAGACGATCTCTTGGCGGTGTTTAATATTTTGGTTGTATGGATGCTAACGTCGGAATGATGTACCCGTCAACGAAGGTTCACAAACCGATTTTTGGCTGAGTTAACTGCAAACTCAAATGTATTGTGGGCATACTAAACTGCACCTTCGGAGAGGCGTCCCCATCCAGCTACGACAGCTTCCTTGTTGAAGAAATCTGTTGGTACCAGGGGAATGCATATTGGCTTCGCGTTCTGTGCGTAGGGAAATGGTTTATCCACCTGGAGAAAAAAAAATAAATAGGCACTTTGAGAGCGATGTTTTCAATGGACTTAGGCGTCTAAAAAGCGTCTTAAGAGAGAAGCGATTTTTTACCCGGAGGATGCATGGGACAGCCTAAATGTAAAGATTGATGGCAACTTTCGCGTATTTTTGACGGGTTGTTCTTTGGAATTTTTTAATTACTGTTCGTGCTACAAAATCGCAATATGTTCTTGAGCAGCCGCACTAAGCTGCTAAAATGCATAGCCGCTAAAGGTTATGTCAATGTGGTGGTATACAACATGCAACGTGGTAGTATGCAACACGTTTGTATACTAACTGGCTTATTGGACACTGACTGACATTAGCACTCAGCATCCTGTACACTCACACAGCACACCGATATAACTCTTGCCGAATGAAAGGACTTCACAGAATTAAAACTGCATGCTTCCAGTGGATGATACCGTTCTTGACCATTCTTAGCGATAGCCATTCTTCCCTTTTCGGCATGACTGCAGTGTGGCCTTGTAATCCTTGTAGCGGTAGAATACCGATGATGCACAATTACCAGGATCGTACAGAAGTAATGATGTACAATTTTTGCACACCAATCTCAAATTTCACATGAATGGGAGTTACAAAAATTTAATTAAACAGTCTATAGACTGTCTATAGACTTTTGTCTATAAAGTCTATGGACTATGTATAGACAAGCACTAGAAAACAGTCTATAGGCAAACAAACCATATAGACAGTCTATAGATTTATGGCCATACACATTTATTATATTTTTTATAGACAGTCTGCAGACTATGAATAGAGAAATGTAAGGAAGGCAATAGGGTCTATAAAAAGTCTACAGACTGTATATATATATGTGCTGTTTGTAAGGGAAATTTGGCGGAGCACGGCGGAACACCATGGTGAAGTGGGGCTGAAAATTCTTCACTCGCCCTGATCTGGCTCATTCTGTCTTGCACTTATTCAAATATTTTGAGACAAATACGCGGCCAAAGATTCGTGACATCAAAAGTGAACCTTGCAGCGTCGCGTCACTGCGTCTACAAGGCTGGACTGGAGCGCTATCAGAAGGGGTATTTTCAAGCCTCCCCGGGTGCGGGAAAATGTCTGCGTTGAAATCGGGACTATGTTGAAAATTGAAAAACACTCTAAAAATAAAATGACTCAGCTTTTTATTCAGGAATGGAGTGCAACAATTTGTAAAAATTTGTCGTTTTTTACTTTGGCCGCAACCCTGAACAAAGATAGAACTCCAAATCCTGACTGATACTCAATGCATGGAGAAGGACGAAGACTTTATTCAGAAGGCGCGCAGTTTTGAAGTCATCTACTTTGGCTATTGACCAATCTACGGTTATGCGTTGCAAGGCCAAACTGTCATATATGAAAGAAAGGCACGTACCAGCAAGACTGCGATGTCATTGAACAACGGGCTTGCACTGTACTCGGAATGGCGTCGTATCTTCAGCACCTTGAGCTTGGTGCCCCGGTTGATGTCTGTTTCCCCGTAGACGACGTCTATTTTGACTACTTCCTTCCCTACACTGGCAACATTAGTAAAGGAACATGCGGAGAGAAATACAGTCAGGTCAAGACTGCAGTACAGATGCTTCTGGCGTCTATAGATGGCTGTGTTCAGTACAACGCAGACTGATAGGCAAGCGCTGTATCTCCTCTTTTTTTCTCTCGTTCCTGTGCAGCTCTTTGTTCGCTTGTGCTATCCTGTCCTGTTTTTTTTCCACACATTAGTGCTGCCTTGGCCGCTTTAACCCGAACCCATGCTTATTGGTAGATGCAGAAAATATGGAGGCAATTTTGGGCCATCTTAAGTCTCGTATTATAACCACTCAGGTGCATAAGGAGATCGTGACAGTTTACTCTTTTCCTTCCCAGAAAAAATAATTCAAAACTGGTTTTTGGGGAAAGGAAATGGCGCAGTATCTGTCTCACATATCGGCGGACACTTGAACCGCGCCGTAAGGGAAGGGATAAAGGAGTGAGTGAAAGAAGAAAAAAGAAAGGTGCCGTAGTGGAGGGCTCCAGAACCAATCCCCCGCCGTGGGTATGTGCCATTAAGCCTGAGGACATCATCATCATCGTCAGAAATAATTTTGACCACTTGGGGATCTTTAACGTGCACTGACATTGTACAGCATACGGGCGCCTTTGCGTTTCGCCTCCACCGAAACGCTGCCGCCGCGGTCGGGTTCGAACCCGGGTACTCCGGATCAGTAGCCGAGCTGCCTAACCACTGAGCCACTGCGGCGGGTAGCCATAATGTTTTTATCTTTTTCAAAGCTTGTATATAATTATTCCAATTTTTTTCCTTAACAACACTCCATTCTTTCGACGATACACTCTATGTCACAAAATCCAGTGGCTCCGAGAACGTTTCGAATTTCATTAAGCTGAGTTCGGGGTCAGCGTTACATTCGTTTAATCTATCTTTAGTCATAACAGCCCGAATCACCAATCCATCATTACTTCACTGTATGGACCTTAATGAGGTCACTGAGTGACCCCGAAACCTGGTTAACCTCACAATAATGTGCAGTGGCCCGCAGTAAGGACGTGGCGCCTGGTTATGATGCTTCCTCCGCATCTAGAGTCAAACGACGGAAAGTAGACCTTCAGGAACACCTGCAGGAAACAAAAACGTCGCCAGTTCAGACACCATGCGCAGTTGGCGGAAAGGAGACTAACACAGTGAAGAGATAACTGCATCGAATCTTTTCTGCTATGTACAACAAACTGCCCACCCTCCGCTGTCATTGATTTTAGCATCGAGGTGATAATTTTTGGAGTGCGATCAACACTATCTCACACTGCCACCTCACATTTCTAACTATTTTTAGAGTTTATGGGCGTTTAGCGTTCCAACGAAACTGAGGCTATGAGGGACGCCGTAGTGGCGGGCTCCGAATAGTTTCGACCACTTGGGACTATTTATTAAGGTATGTTTCCGAGCTAGTTGGTTCTGCATGTTAACTTGTGAAACAAGTCGCAACGTTGGTACACATAAAAAAAAACAGGACGACAAGCAATTATATAGCACTTTGTTTGACAACGGATTCGTTAACGTCCACTGACATCTTGCAGTACACGGGAGACTCGTATTTCCTCTCCATCGAAATTCGGCCGACGTGGCCGGGATTGAATCCGCGTCTTTTCGGTCAGTTGCCAAGCACCACAGAAACTGTAACTGGTTAAATTTGGCATGACGATACATCGGTGTCGAATCTTAACTCAGTGTAACATTGCTCCTAATTACTATTATGGTTATTGGCTTCCTTAATAGAAGACACTGGCTGAGACTAGTGGACACGCTAGAGCCCAGACTGTTAATATAAGTCCCGTGCAGCCTGCTTTGCTTTTTAACTTAGACGCGCTAGCTTCTTCATTTTTCTCCGCGGGGCACTTGCTTAGATATGCAGAGCTAGGGTAGCCCCTTAGAAGAATTCCTTTACTATCTATAATCTTTTTTCTATAAGGTCTATTGGCTTTCTGTAGACAAATCCTATGACTAGTCAATAAGCAATACAAAACCTATAGACAGTCTATAGACAATCTATAGATTCATGGCCATACTATTTTAGTGGATTTTTCTTTAATGACAGTCTAAAGGCTAAGAATAGACAAAAGGAAATATCTATAGGAAGGCAATAGAGTCTATAAGACGTCTATAGGCAGTTCATAGACCATTTTGATAAGGGACGTAAGTGCCTTTATTGCCAAGCTGGGACAAAAAATCTGACCCGAGCTAACAACCACCTCCTATTTTTGTGATGTAGTTGGGCAGAGTTTCCTTTATTGGCGGAATTGCTTTGCATCATTCGTAGAGTGCGGCTTCACTTGTAGCGAGGAATACGCAGGTGTTAACGTCACTTTTCAAAGCAAGCACTGCATTGCATGGACTGCTTCCAATGGCAGAAATATACAGGGATGAATGTGCGGGCATTTCTGGGCGCCGAGGGAGTAGCGCGCAGAAATTTCAGCTCGCCGGGAAATAAAATTATGAAAAGGAGTTTCAAAATTAAAATTGTAGTTAGAGAGGCAGGTGCTGATTGGCGCGGGATCCAAAACAAACTTGAAAAGTCTGATCTCACCATCCAGGGGTACTGGTCCTTCTTTGCAAGCGTCCCGTTCACGATGTACTGCGAGATAGTTTGGCCGCAACCTTGAATGCAAGCACCATCATCTTTATCAGCAGGATTGCACGTGATACAAAACAACCCCCTCCCCCCCTCCGCCGTGTTCAACACTGTCCTTCGCAAGCTGTAGACACCTTACTACGCAGTCGACTACGCAGTCCTCAATGATGCCTTCAGTTGTGCGCAGTTTTCTTAACGTGAGCAAAAAGGCGGGGCCTTTGATATGCCTTCTTTGAACAAGAGTTATAGTACAAGATTTGCAAGAGTGACTTTACTTGGGACTTGAAGTTGCCTTGCAATACTTGCCTTTTTCGTTTAGTTGAAGTTCCTGAGCAGAAAGCTAGAAAGGAAATTTAGATGTTAATGTAGACATGCGTCCAATTGTAAAGAAATGCACAGCAGAAGAGGTGACGAGAAAAATTCGTGAACTTCATGAACTTACGAAATCAAATAAAACAAGTTCGTGGTATAATGGCATGCAGAGTGTAGGCTGCAGTAAAAATGCTGCACTGCAGAGATCCAACTAAAAGAAGTACACTTCTTGGATTCCTTTAGTATTGCTGCCTCATGGCGTTAGCATGCAACGCCATGAATCGAAACTTTGAAGCGTTGTTTTGAACATATTTGTTAAGTTGAAGTTTAAAAAAGAAATGCTAGGTAATTGTGACACGCGGATAAAAATTGATTGCTAGCCGAGAAAAGAAAGACTAGACAAAACGAGCTCAAGAAGGCTGTACTCGTCGCAGACTTAAACGAAACTCTGGGCAGTGTTTTAAAACGATTTTTTTTCCCGAAATATACTTTTCCCTTTCTGTGACTGCTTACTCCCACCCGAGCAGACTCGCAGACTGAGGTTGCATCAGAGACTTTAGAAAATGTGCACTGTCCATAAGACAAGTAAAGAACTGTATGCATGTAATCATAGCTGTCAAATGCTATTAGGGTCATTTTTATTTAAAAAAACAATAGACGTATGCTCAGCTAGCTTTCATTTTAATTTGTTTAGTCATCATTTGGGCTTAAAGCCTTCTCTGTTTTTATTCATTTGCTTATTTATTCAATTATTTAAGCATACTTCTCACTACCCCGTGGAGAAGGTTGTGGTTGTCTGAACTGCTTGTTGACAACAGTGAGTGCGCTATCAGTGTCCATTAGCGTGTCTCTGTAATAGTTGATATGACATTTTCTTTTGCTCTGGTGTATGTGTGTGACAGGTCAGTTTACGGTAGAATATGTGCAGTGTTACGAAAGGAGTGTGATACCTACCATGTGGCCGGCAGCTAGCAGAAAGCTCACTCCGAGGATGTTAACCATGACGCACAAGGACATGTTTCTAGCTCGCGAACACAGACGCCTGCAATCAAAGACAAAACTTAGCAGGCACAAGGCGAAATCTGTCAGCTACGCTAGACAACGCTATGTAACTCGACAGCGAATCGCAAGCGTTATTAAAGCGCGCATAGTGGTTTGTAAGGGCGTAGAGCAGCAGTTCAAAACGGTGACAAAATGACACTTGCAGAGAGCTGAAGTATTTCAGAACTTAAAAGCACAAATACCTTTTAGAATCAAACGAGTACAAAAATCTGAAGGCATTAAATCCATCTACTACAGGCAGTTTGTGTGTTGTCTACAAAAGGCCATCAACCATTATGCCGTAGGCTGTCTATAAGATACGTATAGATGTGTGTACGGATTATATTTTAGAAGAATGGCTTGGCCTGGGTGGATGCCAATGAGTAATTTGCTCCGTTATTACAAGGTACATCTATAGACGGTCTACAAAAGCTTTATAGACAAACGCTTATTATTGACTATATACCTGAAAAGTTTTGGAAGGGGGTCGGGCATGCTTACTGTCTGTAATGCAGGGAGTGCTCTTAAGGACACAGGTTTTGGCAAAGGTTAGCGGAATTACCTCCTCTGTAGAGCAGTGACGTCCCAAATTCACATTATGAGCCCCGTTATACACCAATTGCAGCTACTTTATCCCAGCAGTTTTTCTTATGTCTTATCTGATTGAAGCTGTTAACAGTTCAGGGCAGTGGACATGACCGTGTGTCAGATTACGAAGCAAAGCAATACCCCGATTTTCTCACAGTGTGTGCAAGCCATCGAGGTTGAAGTAAAAAATTACTACAAGAATAACAACAGCAAAAACGACTGCTGATATATTGATCCAAAACTGTTTGAACAAATGCAGAAGATATGAGTATACCGGTGCTGCAGATCTTTTATGCTGCAATAGAGCAGCAGTAATATTGGAAATGTCAATTAGAAGGGTAAGCTTACGTTGTGTAAAGGCGAAAATGTCTCAGCAACGTCTAATACAAGCGCTTCATTACAAATACACAGGAGGAAATGCCGAAGCTCTGAAAGCCACTACAGCGACTAGGTATGCAATTTTATTTTCAGCATGCTTTGCTAAGGTTTCCAGGAAAAAAAGCACAGTGCATCGTGTCACAGGTGTCATAGAGTGCTGCTTTGTCATGCATCGCCCCCTTCTACTTTAGTACAATTGCACCGTGAATTCTTGGCTGTAGTGATAACGGCGTTGTCTTCGATGCTCTAGTATATTTTTGGAGCTGTAATACGATAGACAATAAACTTCAGCGCGAAAAAACGTTCATTTTTTATTTCAGCAAAAGACGTGCTCTACAGCTTATTAATAGTTGTCGCTGGACGCTATTTTTAAAAGATCCGCAGTAGAGAGAGGGGGGACGGTGTGAGATTCTTGAGAGCAGAAAACAAAGTGAACAATGGTTGAGAGGGAGACTAAGTCCGCAAGCCAACGTTGGTGTAAGAGGACTCGTCTTCGTGTGGGAAATGCGTTCATCATTGACAGCGGTTCAATAGGGCCTTTCCTCCGAGAAGGAAACACCGGTGAGGGCTAAACGGTGCGATGAGGGAAGGGTAGTGAGATAGAGAACGAGGACTTGAAGAAATTGTCGAGGCACAGGAGCTGCGACAGGTGGCGTCGTAAAGAGGATTAGCCCGGTTGATCTGAAAAACGTTTCGGCAAAGAAATGGGCAAAGTAAGCAAGATTAAAATAGAGAATTGGTGAGGGTGGAGAGATTGAAAACGTGAACTTTGAAAAGATGCTTGTCAAATCATTGGAGGCTCTGATTCACTACCTCCGAGCCCGGGAGGCGCCTCCTCCGGAACACTCTCTGGTAGGTGCATCTGCGGCTAAAAGCTGCATTTCCTACCTGCGACCCTCCCTCCAACACCTCCCCCCTCCCCCCCTTTCAGGAGGCCCCCACCCGCCAGATGTCCCCTGAGAAAGCAAATTCAAAGAAGCAATAGGAAGGCGAACAATGTAAAAAGCGAAACGCACAACCAATACTGCTAGCGAAGATTTGTCGCATCACAGAGCCGTCACCTGTGCATTTTTTACTTATTTAAAAGGCTTCTTCTAATTCTTCCTGTTTCCAGACAAAAATATAGCGTTGACCTGAATTACATTAAAGAACTCACATCTTTATGTTCACATCTACACATAGCTACGGCATGTATATAGGTGCGTTGGTGACAAGATCAGCCACTACTGCTATGGAGGTGCGTTTAGACGAGGAATGTGAAGAATAGGGAGTAGTCATAGATGGAGAAGATAGCGTCGATAGAAAAAGAAAGTTTTTGTAGATATTAGAGGCGTTAGGACGAACAATATGCTGAGGTCCTTCTTACTGAGATCTAAGTCTTCCTTCTACTTGAATAATTGCTGAGCACCCGACGGTATAAATAACAGTGCCCTGGCGATGCAAAACAATATTCTTCAACTCACCAAAACTGCCCAGTAGAAAATGATACACGGGGAAATAATCATCTCGAAATCTCCCACCATCGACGGAAGCGCTAAACAGTGTTGCCCGTAAAACTGGTGGTAGTAGTGGTTTGCGATGCATTTATAGCTGTACAATATTCTTGATTTTAAGAAGAAAAAAGGCTCTGAGGAGCCCAACTCTCCATAACACACCCTCAAAAACAGCACAGTTGTACATGATACAGACGAAAAAAATCATCTTCAAGGAGACTGTTCAGAATCCTTCCTCTGCCTCACCCATCCCATCGTCAGCTATTCGCCTCAAGATGTGCCCTATGTAGGATATGGCCACACCTCGGATTCACGCCATTTGACCCTACAACCGGGCCAACCTGGCCTTGACAGTCTCCCCGATAACGCGGAGTCTTAGCGTCGTCAGCGATGGTAGCACCTGCCAACACTGGACCCGCGTTACCTTCAATCGCAGTGGCAAGCGTTCAACTGACTTGTCCACAACGCTGGTGGTCATAGATGTTTACATTACCTTTATATTTGTAAAATGTCATTGCGTTTAAGAAACAAAAAGGTTGTTAGTAGCATGTCTCTAACATCAACACTGTGCAAGCTGACAGAGAAAATGTTAGCCACACGACTTTCGTGGTGGCTGGAGCACCCCAGTTTCTACCACCCCGGCCAAATTGGCTTCCGTCCATTCATCGGTACTGAAGATGGACTGGCGGTCTTGGCGTTGCAAGTTTTGTCATGGACTCGCAGCCACAGTGTACGTACCGTCCTCGCGATGGATATCGAAAAGGCTTACGATAATATAAGTCATGCCGCCATTTTGCATTCTATTCACATGCTGCATTTCCCTCTTCAAGAACGCAATTTTATAAAATGCTTCTTTGAAGGCAGACGATTTGCCATACGCCTCGGTGGTGACTCCATAGGATCATTTGAATCTGTTCGCGGTGTAGCCCAAGGCTCGATGCTGTCACCAACACTGCTCAATATTGCCTTCATTCCTCATGCATGGCGCTTACATGATGTCCCTGACGTTAAGTTCTTACTGTACGCCGATGATATCACGGTTTGGAGCACTCAACATATCCTGCTAACTAAAGCGGCGGCCCTACAGTCAGCCTTAGATAGTACCGCCAATTACGCTATGTCTGTCGGCCTACAGCTTTCAGTGAGCAAAACTACGTTCATGTCAGTGGCCAACCGCGGGGGACGCCGTAAATTCGCTGCCACGCCAAACCGTCTCTAACTACCTGGAACCCCAGTTCAAGAATCTTCGACATTGAAAATTCTGGGTTTATCGATACATCAGTCCGGAACGGGTACTGCCTGGCTTTCTCAGGCTAAAAAGCAGGCGTTGCAGACAGTGGGCCTAATCAGACGTATTGCTCCCAAAAGAGGCGGCGCTCGCTCCCATGTAGCACGGCATTTGGTGAAAGCGGTTTGGCAACCGCGCCTCATTTACCAAGCACAGTTCCAACACTTAACCAGAGCTCAGTGGGATCGTCTGGAAGCCGTCAATCGAGAGGCTGTGAGAACTGTCACTTGCCTTCCACGCATCACGCCGATCGTGGCACTCCAAGAAAATGCTCAGTTAAATACCCTTGACGAGCTTGTGCAGCAGCGCCGTGATGCTCGTAGCCTTAAGGCCACCCTTTTGCATTCACCGCGAGTACTCCGGACCTTTGCTTCATCACACGCCATACTGTCGCCGCCACCGTCAGTTCTTCCTCCATGGGACTTCGTGCAGTTGAGCGACAACAAACCTACCGATCTACGTCGCCCAACCTCACCTTATGCGGCATCGTCCCTTCGCGAGCGAATCGCGGAACAAGATAGTCACCTACCCTGCGGCTCAATTATTATATATGTTGATGCCAGTCTCCAGGGCTGTGTAACGACGACTGCACTTTACTGTCCCGGGCAGCCTGCACTTAACAAGACGGCCAGATTTCGATTCGCGGAACCCCCTACTTCCTTCTGTGCTTAGCTGCTTGCTATACAAGATGCGCTTCGCTCTGTAGTCGCAGTTACCTTGCTCCCTAGAGGCCACATTATCATCCGTACTGACGCCCTTCAAGCAACTCGTCTACTCCGACGCGTCAGCCGCAGCCCAGAAATGTGCCAGAATATACATCGCCTGGTGGTTCGCGTCCCGCAAGCCATTTGAATTGAGTGGGTCCCACGTGACCTACTCAATTCACAAAGATCTGCAGGTTCTGCAACCCGCTTGCCAACCCTATCCACGTCAATGCCTCAATTCCTCAGTATGGATGATGCTACCCTACTACTCACAAGAAAGGAACACCTCCGGCGCCGCACACGTGCTCTCGTCCCTCCGTGTGCGATAACCCTCACCTCTTTCCAGCAGTTATCTTGAAGATTCCATCAATCGGAAAC